>KN568019.1:4136-14911 GCA_000797555.1 Oesophagostomum dentatum
CATGGAAAATATCTCGGAAATTTCCTAAAAACAAGCACCTTCCAAGACCGACATTCGCAGAAACCCCGTTTCGCAAAAGATTTGTGCGAGTTTTCCGTCCGTCCGTGCCGCGACAACTCGTCCAAATTAGCCGTGGAGCAGAATGAATTCTCATCATTTGTTTTGTCGCAGTATTTATTTGCCTCTCATGTTTAATGTAATTTTTAGCTTGCTTTTAATTAGCGCAAATTGTTGAGTAAATTGTCCACTGTCATTGCTCATAATAGTGGGACTGAGATATCACAAGCCTTCGTTGAATGAAATTAATGAGGAGAGGTTCCATTCATCTCTACTTGTTGAGGTTCCAGGTTCATTGCTGCTCTGCCGTACTGGTACTCCGGATTGATTAGTGTCGAATAATTTGAGAATTTGTAGGGTAGTCATGGCTCCAATGGCTAATACCGCTCCAGCAGTAGAAAAGATGGAAGTTGACGAACCCGCCAAACCGGCGGAGGAGAAGGAGCCGCCAAAGGACTTGAATGCGATTGCATTAGAGAGTGAGCTTTTCTAGCGCTTTGCTTGTTTTGTCATTTTCGTTTTGCTTAATTTCCCAAAACTAGTCTACACGTTTTAGATATAAAGGAGCATTGCACCGTTCTCGACAAGGGCGATATCCATTCAGTTGCTCGCGTCTTGCAAGTGCTACCTAAAACGAGGAAGCAGTGTAATGTAGAGGTATATTTGTTATTTCTCCGTCTTTATTTGCTAATTAGCCGTCGGAGACAGCGCCAGAAGGAAAATTGTCGAAATTTATGCAGCCATTGGTGATCGCATACCTGTTCTCTATAGGGCAAAATCGTGGCGTGGCCTACTGTTTGGGTTGGATACCCCCAACACGCAGCTGACTCCTCTCGTGAAAAAAAACGAAGTCGCTGGTCGTGTTGAATGACTATCATACCTGACAAACATCTCTGTCCTGTTCTACATACTGGTTTGACTTAGTTTCTGATGGTACGGAGCGTGCGTTTCGTGCGAAGCGAAATCAAAATTTAGCGTAAACAAGAAAAATGACCACCTGACTGCAATGTCGGTATCGACGAATGTTGAACGATCTCCTCATGAGTGCTTAGACAGCAGTACTTTGAGGTTTCTAGCAAAAAACATTCCCACCAGGGTTATGAAAAATCCTTAGAAAAGCGAGCGGCAAGGCTTCGTTCAGATTTCTGATGTAAACCATGTTAACCAGAGGTGAGGTTCGTGCCAGATTTTAGCGCCACTCTTTAAAACTTCTGACTTCGCACCGCAGTCGCAACGAGCTCTGCGATTTTTCTTATCGGCAGAGTTTCCGAGAAGTCTGATGGATATACGTTTATCAGGACTGTCGACCTATCGGTCTTGCAATGCCCATAAACATCTTGAAGGGTACCTGTGAATGTCCCAGGCAGTTTCACGAGTACAACGCGAGGGTCATATTCACAAAACGTCCCGGGACCTTCCGGCGATCCCTGCTGGACGACTAATAAGCGTTGCGAGAACAGTGCGCTCAGTATGTAGTGAAAGCCGTACCTACTAAACCTCTCGAGAGACCACACAAAACTTGTAAAAACTGCGGTCCGTTACGGCTTTGACGAAAAATACAGGAGCAGCTTAAGAGAATGGCCTAAATATTGACAGAAACTTCAGTAAATTTCAGTTAGCTAGGTTTTTGTTGAAGATGTTAGTCCAGATTTGCTGCAGACTTCTCGGCAAATTCGCTTATAGTTTACTGAGGACGTTCTTCTTGCTGAGAACCTAAGTATACTGCGACTGAGGCGCTCATGGGTGGCCCTTTCTAGTTCACGGTACGGCCCCGCGATGTTTCTAGACATTGGCCCAGGAAAGAGGCGTATGACTTCAGAAACTGCCTTGTCTTAGACGATCAATTTCATGTGTGATGTTTATGAATAGCTGTTGGACCGCCTACTGCTACTATTGATAAATTACTTGTTTAGGTTCTTCATCGCCTCATTACGAACCAGATTCCATCGCCATCTTTGCACAAAGATGCTCTGCTGGCATGGATTCCCTGCAGTGTTTCTGTGGCAATGGAGGTAGATACTAAGCTTGCACCTGCTCCAGCACCAGGATCCTCTGCAATCAAGTAAGCTTTCTTCCTTCTTCTCTTAACTTCGTTAGTGTAAAAGTTTGGTATAGGTCTCCTCGTCCTGCTCGTAAGCCTGCTGGTGCTTCTCCAGAATCTGAGCTGTACATCCATCTTCTTGTTCTTTTATACCTGTTAGACCAGAACAGACTAGATGATGCAAAGAAATGCGCTGAGATGCTAATTTCCCGAGGTAATACATTTAGATGTAGTAGTTCTCAAATTCTCTTTTCGAAGTAATGCTTCCATCTCCTTTTAGCTGACTCGATAGACAAAAGATCTCTTGACCCACTCGTTGCCAAAGGTATCTTCTACCTTGCCCTGATCTACGAAAGGCAGCATAAGCTGCACGAGCTTGGCTGGTAAGTGCGATCACTTTTCGTTTTCAGCCTTTCCTTCCATTCCATAACGAATTTACTTACAGCTTCCTCAACTCTCGCCTTCGTACGGCTACTCTACGGCGCCAAAGAGAATCTCAGGCTGTTCTCATATACACTCTCCTTCGTTGCTATCTGATTAATAAGCAGTTCCAGTCCGCTGCTAAACTCGTCTCAAAAGTAAGCGTAGTTGAGATTTTCATATCCATATGTCCTTTTATATGTTCACTTTTCAGGTTACATTCCCTGAGGGAGCTAACAACAACGACTTGGCCAGATTCCTATATTATCAAGGTCGCATAAAGGCCCTCCAACTCGACTACATCGCAGCCGCTGGCTATTTCTTGCAGGTGCGATTTAGCTATACTTTTGATATCATCCCTTTATGACCCACCATCATTGTCAGGTCGAATCTTTATTCAAGCATTGCAGGCCATGCGGAAAGCTCCTCAGGAAGCAGCTATAGGGTTCAAGCAGAATGTGCAGAAGTGGATTATTGTCATTGGCTTGCTTCAGGTAGTACAAGCCTTGCTATTTGTTGTATTTTTTACTGCGTTATCTACCTCAGCACATTTTAGGGAGAAATAGCCGAACGATCTATTTTCCGTCAGCCTATATATCGCAAATGCCTTCATCCATATCTCGAACTTACCCAAGGTATGTTTCCAAGCTTTCGGCACGGAATTTATAGTTGTTGTTCCTAGCATTGCAGAAAACTAACACATTTGTTTTTCTTCAATTTCAAACGTTTCTTTCACGATTGCAGTTCACTTCTGCCTTGTTGATAATCTGTTAAGAGTCAACAACATTCAAATCTATGGTAATTGTCTTTTTTCAGCTGTTCGACTGGGAGATTTGGCAAAATTCAATGCTGTGGTGAAGCATCATGCCCCAGAGGTAGAACTTGCCAGTGATCTGTTTCAGTGAAGAATTTCAAATTTTCATTTAGTTCGAAAACGATGAAACACTAACTCTAATTGTCCGACTTCGTCAAAATGTGATTAAAACAGCCGTCAAGCAGATTTCTTTGGCTTATTCGCGAATAACAATCGAGGTAAGTTTACTGACTGTTCTCCTTTTCGCCAAACATTACGGCTAATACGGTTTTCTTTAGGATATCGCAAAGAAACTGGGGATGAACAACGAGTCGGAGACCGAGTACTTGGTGAGCTGCTCCGTAATTTCACCCTTATTCTTCGAAATAAAAGATGTTGCTTAGGTTGCTAAGGCGATAGCAGATGGCGCTATAGATGCAGTCATCTCGTGCGACTCGAGGGACGGAAAGAGGTTTATGCGCAGTTCGGAAACCGTAAACGTATACAGCACCACTGAGCCACAGACACATTTCGACAGTAGAATTAGGTAATATTCGGACCTTGTTGAATTTGAAGTACTTCAGCTGTTATGGAACGGTTAGCTATTTTTGTTTAGGTACTGCTTAGAGCTGCATAATCAAGCGGTGAAAGCACTTCGATATCCTCCCAAGAACAAATGCGATGTGGAAAGCATCGAGGCACAGCGAGAAAGGGAGCAGCAGGTAAGACCTAAACAGAATGGTATCAAAATTTCACTGAGTATTCGTCTTTAGTTACTTGGACGGCATAAGAAAAAACTTAGCGAATGCATTCCTATACCAATTTTATTAGCAGTATTTGCCTCAAAACTTTACATTTTGGAAGTAATTTCTGCGTGCATGCTCCTAATTAGAGCATATGTTTTGGCTTAAATTCCCAGCAAGTTGGCTCAAACTCCTTTTCACTTTTTGGCATTCTGAGCCTTGTTATGACTCGTAAAGGAGTTCTCAGTAGCTCAGAGTTTACAATGCAGATATGGAAGTAGGAAATACTGTTCATTTCAGAATTCCCACGCGTCTTATAGGTTAACAGACCTTGCCTTGACATCGTCCGTCTACGTATGTCCTAGTTTCCATAACTTAAAAAAGATTGTCCTTTGGTGCGGGAATGACCTGTGAAATGAGAATAAAGAGGAGTATTTTTTTCATAGCGTGAAGACATCTCTACCCTTCTTTTCTAACTACTACTTCGGTCATAAACCTATAGGCATGCTTGTCATTGGGCCGCAGAGGTTTTCTTGGCCTATTTTCCTCGCCAAAATGATGAAGTTGATGGTGTTCATGAAAGATTTGATTATATTGATCATACAATGCCACTTGCATTAGGTTTTTTCCAGTGCAAGAAGCTTGCTTTAAGAACGCACCTTTTATTTTAAAGAATCACCGTAATGCCGTATATCTTCAGACGAGAACAGGTCAGGCGCACTGTGCAGTAACTTTTGCTTTCAGGAACTGGAATTCGCTAAAGAGATGGCGGACGAAGACGATGAGGATTTCTAAGCATGCGGTTACTTTCTAATGTGTAAATTTTTCGTATAATATGTGCTTTGTATACACTAAGCTATTAAATAAATTAACTGTATTGCTGCTATGAAGCAAGTTTTTACGTGGTGTTCCTAGTATAAATTATTTTTTTTCAAAATGTCGTCCTGTTATTATTGGTTTGAGTCTGAGCGTATTTCTACTTGTAACCTAAATGTGGCGACCTGTAAAATTTTGAAATGTTGCCGTTTCAAGCTTTGAAGATGTTGCGGATGTGGCAACGAGTTCAGCATGCGCTTGATGCAGCGATGGGACTTGGCTCACGATTCCCACCTATTGTTCCTGCGGTTGCAATGGCAGGCTGCGAGCCTAGTGCAAAAGCTCCCGGCAGTTCATATGGCATCCAGGAGCTAATCAACGATATGCGGACCTTGCTAGGCGTGCCGAAACATCGAACTTCAAAACGTTAATCTGGTTTAAGGGATTGACTTGTATTTCGTGGGTTCTGCACTTCTTTCTGAAATTCCAGCCAGAAAGGTGACGAGAAAGTTCTCGTTCACTCGACTGCTCAAGCCCACTACAGACTTGGTGACGTGTCCAAGTTGCGGTTCAATTCATCATTCAGATACCATCTGTGGGACATGCTACGAAAAGGTAAACATTTCGACTTTCTCATTCGATCAGTGGTTAAGGTGGAACTCAAAAACAGCGCTCCCTCATTTCCGCGTTAAGGTTTTCTCATGTTTTTTGTTGAGTGTTTGGAAGTTATTTCAGCAGTTACTTAACAAACATGAAGTAGTCTCCTTTACCCTCTCTGCTCTCGAAAGGAGCTTGTACCCTGCATTTTTCTGAGAAATATTAAATCTTTAGTGTTTTTCGCCCGCATAAAGCCCGCAGTCCGCTTACACGAAACTGCCTTTTTTAACGACTTCTGATGAATGGAAGCTTCTATACATCGGCAAAGGAAGATGAGAATATTCTTGACCACAATTTGACATGGGAAGGAAAGTTCCTTTGGATATGTGGGCCCTCAGTACTCAAGCTACGAGCTTAGTTTGGAATAAGAAATGAACTTATCTGAACTTGTTATATACGTATACCTTTTTATTTGAGTGTCCGAATAAACTGAACAAATCACTGAGTTTTTTTTATCTTAGAAATTTTTTTTTCGATTCGTCGAAAGGCTTGTCAGCGTTACTAAATTGCAGTATGAACTGAAATGCGCTTTTATTGGGAACGGTTCATATTTCTGTTTTTCTTCCTTGCTTTCTGAAAAAAAGACAATTTACCAAGGATTTGAAATGTTGAAATACAAAGCCTGTTTGTTGCCGGTGCTTTTGTGACATGCACCAACATGCAATAAAAGTTGATTTCCAAGCAACGTTGGATCAGAATTACTGAGAAGCACTCCAGGCCATTCGTAGGGAAGTCGTATGAAATATGCTACTTGTACGATTTAAATTGAAGAAAACCTGTTTTAAGATCCACCAACTAACGAATGAGATAAAGCGAAAGATGATGTCCTATAATCCTTACAAAGGCGAGCGACAAGACAAGCAGGTATGTATCTCGTTTTTTAATGGGAATAGATTGCTGTTGTTATGCTAATATTTCCACAGGTATTCGTGAAATTCGCCAATGACAATATAGATGATGGCGTACTTAACGGAAAGAGGATAATAGAAATGGAAAAGGAGCGACCGACATGGTTCAAGAAGCTTTTCTAGGAATCTTGATTAGGTTGTTATTTAGGTGAGCTAGAGTTATGTTCTAAATTGTATACGTGAGTTTTTAAAATGTGTCTGATGAGATAACATTGTCACATTGCTCAGATCGTTAGACTTAAACATTAGATTGCGGATTTATATGTTCGTCTTGTTTTCTGTTACCTCCTTGTTTTTCTTGAGCGAGAATGAATATAAGAGCAACATTCGTGTTATCAGCACGGCGGCAGCGATAGAAAGCAGTAGTTTGTTTTTGCTAGGTCTACTGTTTATTTCTTCGTTGTTAGAAGGTACCCTTCGTTCGGCGCAGGCGGCAGTTTTTCAACGCGTGCGGTTGTGAGAGTGCGGCCAGCGTTAATGATCGAATGTTTTAGCAGCCGAATATTTGGACCTGGCTCTTGTAGCTGTGAAGAATCCGTGCTAATGTTTCCATAAAAGAGACTGTTGGGGCATTTGCTTGGTTTCAAAAGTGTAAATCTGACAACAGTGAAGAGGGCCGCCCATGACGAATGAACAAAGGATATCCGTTTTGCTGTGTCTTGTCATCTAGTTTTTGTAGTGCGGAGTTCTTTCTTGTCTTTATGTTAGTTCATGTTAAACAGTAGGTCGATGAACAACGCTCTGTTGAGGTTCAGTCTATAGAAAGTGCACTAAATTTGTCAAATTCCTTGCACATTTCTGCATGAAGTGTAAACAGCAGAACGCGAAATTCGGTGATTGCCAAGTATTGTAATAGGCCACCTTTTAAAAAACCATTTTTGCTCAAATTTTACTTTAGAATGATCCGATCGCACTGCTTTTCCAGTATATAGTACAGTCCGGGAAACCGCATAGATGTGCAAATTTTGTTGACATTTTCTTTCCAATTTGATCTCTTGGCACACGCCATATACTGTCAAATTCCGGAGCCATTATGTGAGCTGCAGAAATCTTCATCAGTGTTTATGTACGGAAGTCTTTCTTCCAGCACAAATGATCGTCTAAATTACAGTAGGAGGATTCGCTGATCTAGAACACAAAAAACACCTTTCTGGCATATCTCGTAGGAACTTCGTGAACAGTTCATCAAATAGGAGAATGCGTATTTCCAGGAACTGGGATAGAAAAACTAGTGAGGCTGTCCGTTTTTCATTATTAGGAAATTAAGATCTGTTAGCTTCCACACCATTTCACTGTTTTGGCAGGCTGACTGGGCTTCTTCCTCTTTGACAGGCCTTGCAGGACGTATGGGTGACATCTATATCCGCACCTCTTGCGAAGGTAATCTGCTCACATAGAGAATTTCTTTTGAAAGAAATTTGCTATAGTCGAAACAGCTTTTTAGACAGAGCATTTGCCCACATTGGAACACCACTTTTGTCGCCTGTAGCTTACTATGAGTGATTGTTTTCAAAAAGTATGATAAAAGTGCAAAAAAACCCTTGTCCAAATAATTTTAGTCGTCAATATAGGTCTGTCAACACTCGAGAATTAGAGCATGACCTCATTTGATTTTAAGAATAGTTGAAGGCAAATTTTAGCTCAGTGGAAGTTTTTCTTGCGCTTTCTACTTATCGCATGTCGCATGCTCACACCGGTACACCATTTCTTGTAAAAAATGTCAATATCCTCCAGTAACTTATGGAAAATACGCAGGTACTTGATTACCGCTTTGTTGCGTCGATATTATTCGACACGTGACCGAAAATATCGCGTTTGCAGTTGTAGAACTACTTGATAACATGCATCGTTATGTCAGCTCTTGCGTGTTAAAGCTTTGGATTTTTTTCCAGAACACAATGAAAAAAAAATCCTCTTTCGACGGACGGCAGATAGCTCCATTATACTTAACATTTCTGTAGCTTACTGAAATCCTAGTTCTAAGATCTCGATCTGAGCTGACGCTGACTTGCTTTTTCGGTACTTTCACAGTGTTCGCAATAGAGAATCTGAGATATAATGGGCATAAGCCACGTCATTCGCTCGATTGTATGCAAATTTGCATGATAGGAATTTTCCATGACTTTCTACCTTTGGCAAAACTCACGTGGAGTGGGGTCCGAAAAGTCGGGTGCGTTGTCGTTTCAGTATTTGTCGTTTTCTAGTAAGAAGTACAAGTAACTCGATCTTCAGTGTTATCGGTTCGAAAACCGAATCTGCAATATACATATTACGTTAGATTTGCCAGGAAGTAATTGTATTTATGCCTCAACAGAAAAATGTCTGCAAAAATGAAGGATTTTTTTTAAGCAAGCCATACATCATTTGAAACAAGAAAATATGCATATTTTAAATTCTTATAATATTGCTATACTGCTACTTCTACTTTTAAAAAATATTCTTCTCGACTTATTCAAGTTTTTTTTCCAATTTGTTCTACGTGCTCTGCGTATGCTTGTTTTTAAGCACGGCAACACTGCTGTATAAGCTTCTGTGAACGAGGAATTTTATGGCACATGTGACAATAGGGCCCATACTATGGAGCTAAAAATGTAGATGAGAGTTGCGAGCTTCAAACGAAGTAAATTTAACTGGTGGGGAAGTTTAGGCATGAGCCTCTGTGGCTCTAGGTTCCTCTCACCAAAGGTTGTACTGATTCGTAGTTGCATCATAGCTTGCTTTTGCTTATCTTGTGATAGGAGACCAGGGGCAGTATGCATACCTCCTCCGGACTTCTCCCTGAAGGGAGTGTGAGAACTCAGGAGCGATTCCTGGTATGCACACCCACTCCCTGCTCCCTAAACCTCGCTCCCGAATTCTCCCTAGGAAGCGAAATCACTCCCTCATTTTAAAGTCGGGGGGCAGTTCCAAAAATCATCAATGAAATCTAACTTCCTGCTTTTCTTATTGGAAATGGGCATTCTATGGCCAGCTCTTACGCAGTGAAGACAAGAAAAGGTGGCTTAGCAGATTAAGCGAAAAAAAAAACTGAGGATTTCTTTTTCGTCATAATTTGCAATTTCATATTTTTGCTCTCAACGACTATGAAAATGGAAATTATTTTATGCGCTACGATAGAGGTAAAAGTTGAGGCGTGTGCGCCGAAAAAGAAGCAAAATTTTAACATTCCTTCAAATCCTAGAATCGAAGCCGATTGTTTTTGTTTACAATAACAAGAAATCATTTACTCGCACAACAACGATTGTCGTATTTGCTTATCTAGAGCACTTAGATTTTTCGTGCTTCAAAACGTGACATTAAAACCTAGTAGCGTTAATGGCGAGCATTACAGCGGATTTATACGAGGAAAGCACGACGAAAGTAAAGCTCAAAAAGCGATGAAAAGCTGCATGAACCGCACATACTAAGTATGTCTTAAAACGCGGATCCTAGTTTATTTCGGTCTATCGATCAATTGCGAAGCACAGCATCGTTACGAGTATGAAATCTCAGTGTTTCTATTGTTGTGTCTGTCACGAACGAACATGTTCGTCAAAAAGCTTCAACGCTTTCACATGAAACTGGAAAGAAAATCATTTGAAACAATGCTAGTTTCATGGAAAACTCTTGAAATGGTCTGCATTTTCGCGGGTCGTAGCTTCCGAATCACTACCTGAAGATGTGCATACGAGGAGCCTCCCGAGCTCTCCCTTAGGAAGACTCCCAAGGTGGGAGAATTCGGGAGCCGCTCCCAGCTAGGGAGGAGGTATGCATACGGCCCCAGATTTTGGGATTAGTTCTCGTAATGGCCAAGAGCGAAATATGGAAATTTTAGAAAATTCACTTTTTAGAAAACTAGGAAATCGGCTGGGAAACGCCATTTTCATGAGTTTAGTAAACCTACTTCGGCTGGTTGTAACTATCACCTCGTAACCTTATCGTAATTCTTGCTGGTTGCGGAAAAGTACGAAGGTGATGATGACATCCAATTTCGAGTTGAAAATATTATTGTTCCACAGAGCCTACTTTTTGTCCTCACTGGCCTGAGCTTCTGTGAATTTGTGTCCGAGGCTATGTTGGTAGTACGGCTTGCTTGAAATCGAACTGTGATGCCCCATTTTTACCGTCAGCTGAGAATACTCGTAAAAGTACAATTATTTACTTTCCAGCCTGATAATTAGGAAACTACTTCATCACTTCCGAGCCAGGTGGTATGGTTTAAAACTGATACAAAGTTCACTAGCTGCGGATTGTTTTTAGGCCATAGAAAAAAATTGAAAAATGGGTGAGTTTTTAAAAAATAATTTTCATTATGATTGGAAATATCGACTTTTGTTTTAAATTTTTGAAAAATTAAAAAA
>KN600144.1:0-11113 GCA_000797555.1 Oesophagostomum dentatum
TATCAATCTTCCTCCCGGCTTGTTTCTCAGTAACAAACAAAGCCTTTTTGAGCAAGAATTTCTTTGTTTTCTTGGATCACATGCCGCTATTGGACTTTCCTGGATGTTTTACACATTTTCTTGCATTCGGAAACTCGTGACTGTCATAAACCCTCGCTAACTAGCTTAGCTCCGTGAATACATTCCACTCCAGCTTCATCGGCCTAATTATCCTTGCCATAATAAGCCTTCCAACGATTTTCGCTGTTCTATGCTCTTTCGAAGAGTGCAAGTGGCCGAATCTGCACTGCAATGTTTTCTCGGTTCTGTATTTGCCCTAGTCGTGCTCTGTGCTTCTGCTTAGAGCTAGAAGTTTCTATGACATCTATGCATCTATGAGTATCTACAACTTTGCTACTTTGGTATCTTTGAGTTGACAATTTGAGGACTATAGTGAGCATCTCTGAGAGATCTATGCTAAAATCTTGAGCGAGAGCGATTGCCGCATCGCGTTGTCGCGCGCGGCTACCTCTCCAGCGACCTCAGCCAAGAAAAGGCAAGTGACATCCGAGGAAGTGAATATTGACATCTCTAAACTTTACCATCGCCCTTCAGACAACCTCCGTTTCGGCTCCGGGGTTACTATAAAAATCCTTAGCACTGTTTTATAGTAAATTTAATGTTACTGAAAAAATTGGCCAGTTAGGGGTGGATAGAAAAAAGACGTTAGATAGATGAACCAACCAATTAGAGGGGCAACGTGTACCTCACGACCTCACGACTTGGGTAGTACTTACCAATTCTTTAATATCTGTATATTTATTTCGTTTTGAATTGAATTTTATGACTTTTGTGACTTTTGTTCTCGTTTTATTTGGGAAGAGTGGGAGTTTGGGAATGGCAAAAGAGACACCTAAACTTTTCACAACACACAAAATTCAAATTAGTTTGAAAAAGGGAAACCTATCCGTTAACGCAATAAATTACCAAAATTTGATTTAAATATTTAAAAACTGTGTCTTCGTTACTATTTCGCTTACACTTCTTTTCGCCTAGTCACATGGCTTTTCCTTATTCTGGTGGACTTCGCTACTACCTTCTACCATTTCGTATACCCTTAGCGCTCTGGCAATCTGACAACTCGATGCTGTCGCAGATCAGACAAAAGTTCATTTTTGATCAACCCGCTTTTTCTGCATCGTTTCCTGTATGAGTAACATTTTCAGGTTTGCAGTTTTTGAGGTAGATTTGTAGTCCACGAAAATTCTTATTGAGAAGAGAAAATCAGCTTGAAGAAAAAGCTGCGCTTTTTTTCTGAAGACGCGATGATGTGTCGTTGTCTTGAAGTACTTATGAAAGGGAGTTTTTCGCTTTTCTACCATTTGCGAAGAAATGTCCTCCACAGTGACTGGACCTCGCACTGATAGTACATTTACTAGAGGCATACTGAGGGTATCATGGCTAAATATACCGAAGAATTCGAAACTTTAGAAGGTTTTTTAGCTGCAAGATTCACATCTTTTTTATGGCTCCTGACTTTTGAATTACAAGAAACTCGAAAGTTTCGTAACGGTCTGAAATGATAGTGTGAGCAACTGAATCTTTGCATGATTTCTAATTTTCAGTTGTAAGATTCGGAGAACTTCTGCGGTAGATGAAGCGTTGGACGTACAGGGAGCCTTAGCGTTATAATATGGTACGTCCTTTTTTCGGTAGCCTCTGTACTTCACAAGTAGTTTTCGCTAATTAGATGGGTAAATTGTTCCGGCTTAGATAACGATGTACATAGTTACAGCTTACCTCTATGAGCTATAATTGATTTTATACGGCTTAGCGTCTTCCTAGAAGCGATTCATTCATCGTAACTTTTTAAAAACTTGTGCGTTTTCTTTTAGATGAGAATATCTCCTAGCTCAAAAAGAGTGCTTCATAAATTTTCTTCCCGTGATTGGATGCCCATTCTCTGAATATTGAAAAAAACACTGTGGGCATCTAGGCATTCTGCCTTTCTTTGGAAGGGGTTTCTTGATGATCTCACCATAACCTTAGTTTTGGCTTTTGTTCCTGCTATCAACTACATGGTCCGAGTTTTGGCTCTTACCCAAAGTATATTCAGGTAAAATGCAGCTGGACTAATACTCGCTAGTAGTGGGGTCGCAGAAAATTTTTTTTCGGGGAGGGGGGCTCTCCCTAGGACCAAAAGTGGGCGGTAGTAGCGATTGTAAAATTAAAAAAAATAAAAATCGATGCTTTAAATCAACGATAAAAATTATTTTTTTTAAAATTGACCTCTTTTCTATTTTTTCCCTGCCTTGTAGGCCACTTTCAAAATGTAGAACTAATTTTTAAAGGTTATCTCTATTCCTTGACAGTTTTCAGACCTTTGTGCTTTTACCACCCGAAGAAGTCTAGCAGAACAGCTCTAAACACTGAGAATTTTAGCTGCGAGCATAGCCATGTTTCGTCAGAGGATTTGCCACTACTTTCCAGTATCATTCTTTTAACGATTTTAAAAAAATCGTCCAGGTTTTAGATTTTGCGTGAGATATTGCCTCGTAAAATAGTTTTCTTTTTGCTCTAAGAGGAGTCGGCTTATCGCGCAATTTACAAAATCCCCCGCTGTTTGCCAGACCGCTAACAGATGGGGTTCTGTGTTCTGCAGCTTCTCATTTGTATTTCTGCTCTCTTCCCACTCACGAATAAGACACGCTCTATCTTCCTGCTATTAAAACCACAATAAAAGTGCAGAATTTTGCAATTTTTCTTTTGCATCTATATGTTAATGTCGGAATTCCATGGAAAGTGCATGTCAAATATAAGATATGACATTTACGGTGTGGAGAGTGCTGGCGGTATTTCAAAAACTGAAATTTCATAGAACACCTGGTCTTAAGCTGATTCTCCTTCTTTTTCTTGACTGAAGTGAATTTTTACTCTTCTTCTGAATATCCACACAACGTTTTCCACGGGAGAAATGTGAAATGAAAAAAGGAAAAAAAAACTGTGGAATAAATTCGTAAATAGGTGAACCAACCGTCGTTCCGTAGCATTGCCATTCCAACACTATAATTAATATGAAAATGAGGCTGCTGCAGAAATGGAAAGAACATGAAGCGTAGTCTTCGAGCAGTGCCGAATGCCATTTGTAGGTATGCTTACAGCATCTATCCGGTCTAGTGTCATCTTCATTAAGCTGCTCAAAAAACGCGACGTCTTTCTTCTGGTCCCTACACGGCTTGAATGTTTGCAGTTTTTTCGTGATTTCTTGGAAATCGCAAGCTATGCTTGGAATAATTGCACTTGTGGATAAAACGGTGCGATTCAGCGTTACTGAAATTTCTGGAGAATAAATGCTTCCACGCTGCCTTGACAACCGTAGCATCTAACAAGCCGGTAAGTCTAGCACATCCTTTCTTAGCTGTTTGCAGGCAGAACTGCATGGCTAGTGAGCTACAGTTATTTTTGTACCTTAGGTTAGGTGCTTTAAAGGTATCGTCTAGGCAAACTTTCCGAAATCTCCTTTCCTTGCAGTTCGTATCTCAGCTCCTAGAGCTCAATGAATTTATCATTAGTGCAACCATGCTATTTATTTTCCAAAACATTCCTTGAAAATCGTTTAAAAGGGTGCGGAAGTTTCGGCGTAGACGTGCTGTTATATTAGTAGATTAAAGGGAAATCATTGTCGCCAAGAACTATTTTCGATTTTTTGATATTAATAGAAAAATTGTGAACCTAGCAATTTTAGGATAAATTCGATAGCGACTCGCTACTAACATCGAAGGGCTCGCTTAAACAAGTATTACTGAAGTCAGTTTAACCTGTTCTTCAGTCTGTTAGCACGCGAATTTTTCCTAGTTTTTCACTTCTCGTCTCCATTACTATTACAAAAAAAACCACTTGACCGAAAATATTGTAAACAACAACAAAATATCTTTGAGAAAACTTGGTATGCCAAGTTTTCTCAAAGATATTTTGTAATGCCGAGTTGTTCTCGCACGCACACTCTGGGCGCTCCAGTTTTTGGCAGCTCTTGCACCAGATTTCTCCTATTATCTGTCCACTATGTAGTAAATAGTTTACAAGTATATATTCTTCATTATTTATGATCTTTTTTGATGTAATGTGTGTAGTTATGTGTTTATTTGGGAAGATCTATTTGAGGTAGTCGCAAAATTCAAAGCTCTATTGCCCGAGCCATATAGACGGTACATTTTGCAGGGTTAAGTTACTGCATGCTGAATAGCAGACCTAGATCGCTTGATGGTAGGAATCTGCAAGAAAGTGCAAGAAAATGAATCTATGAATAGGCGCAGATTGCAATATCATTAACGCAGAGACTGAAAATATCTCTCAGATTAGGGTCCTCGTTTTCTAACTATTAAAAAGCTTTGTTTTCACCCGCTTGTGATCTCATCACTTGAAGAAGCTTCCAGAGCAATTCGTCCATATTGAGCTCTGACGAAAACCATGTCAGTTTTATAAAAAATCCTATAAATTAATGCTTGTACCATCCAACGACGTGGTACGGCGGCCTTTAATTCGTACCTGCTACTGCGATAGCTAAATCAGTAACGGGTTTTGCAAGTTTGAAAAAGCTGGGATTTCGCTAAAACTCTTACGAAAGCGCTAGAATTGACGCAAAATAAGCAGGATCTTTTCCAGTTTTGGGAGCTATAAAATCAGTTTCTGCTCACCTAATCATTTATGTACCTCAAATAGGACAGCTCTCGATTCGTTCGCTGTTCTGTTCTTCGTGTTTAGTTCTAGAGAAACTTTGAACGCTTTTGAAGGAATTCACTTTTCCCATGTGAATAAAAAACGCCAGAATAAGTTTCATTTCAGTTTTGGAGCCCTTGACTGCAACTGCTGCACTGAATCTTACCTATTTTACAGAGCGCTACGTCTGAAAATTTTTAGGATTTTTGCTGAACCACAGTGCGTTTTGCAAAACGAGTGTTTTGTTACGAAGGGTATTTCAGCTACACGATTTATACCGGGGATCGAAGAGATGTGCGCTAGCACAAATCAGCTAAAAGCGCTGACGCTGAGTATTTTAATTTTATCTGCTCTTAAAAATGGTCTCTCTCAAATGCTTTTATAACAATTTTGCCAAATTTGCATGTCACAAAGCTGCCACATAACGGGTGCGTAGCGCAATGTTTCTAGAGGCGGGGTTTGGTGTTGTTGAGTGCGGACAAACTCGTCCATATCACATCAGACACATGCATTTTAAAGGCAGCACCCACTCTAAAAACGGATTTCGAGATTCAGGCAGTTTGTGAATCCTCGGTGGTTGAATAGCAAAGAGCCAAAGTGAGAGCGCCGGTAGGCTGCTCGTTGCGGAGAAAACGCCCGAAACGTAAGATACTCGGTGGATCAGTTAGGGAGGATGTGGGGACGAGTTGTCTTGTCACTTTGTTTTCTGTACTACTTAAAGCTCTGCAACCATTCGGTATGGGTAGAGTTATGCAAGCCTTCCATGTCCACGCACTTGATGCGGTAGGCGGCTCCGACAGAAAGAGCGCGACAAAGTGGAAAACTCGTCCGCGAAGTCGCGTATGAGTTTTCTGGAGCGATTTTCTCAGTCAGGAATAACTTTTGAGCCGAGAAATTTGAATCTCAACCCTTTTTTCAGTTCGTCCTTCAGAATCCGTCGAGAACTCGGGAAGCGTTTTTAGAGTGGGTGCTGCCTTTAAGACAACACTGTACGAGTTTGTTCACATCCCATTACGCTAAACAAGCATAAGGGCACAGTCTCACCTATCCTTCCCATGAATCAGTATAAAAAGAATGAGAGTTCGTGCGCTCCCACATTATCCAAAAATATTGCCAAATTTTAAATTCGCACTGAGTAGGCGAAGAGTCAACTGGGGCGTGTTATCTTCCACCGATTCGTTCCAGATAGTATTTTGTTTGTCGCAGACCAAGACAAGTGGAGGTGGGCGGGGTCAGGCTCCCGACTGTAACAGTATCGATTAAAATTGAGCTGATTCTCGGTGTTTTAACCAATTTGGACACGTACGGCGTCCCGCTGGGTGCTCTGGCCCCACCGACCACTCCTCTTAGTCCGGGACAAAGAGAGTAGTTTTGTCGGGCCCATAGCGTCACATTGCCAAGGCTTGTGACATTCGGACAAGCAATCTCGTCCACGTTGCACCACGCATTTGAACTGACGCAACTTGAACAAGGTTGGCTGTTCAAACTCACAAGCTCTACTCTTGGGAACTATGATGCTACGGACTCAGTGTTGTCCACCAGCATCACAGTGGGATCCATATACGACAGGATGGGATGGCCCGACTATGGACCACCCAGGCATAGATCGCCCAGCGACTGAGAGGTGGACCACCCTCGGAAATCGTGGAATTGCCACGATTTTAGCTGGAATTTTCACACTGCGCATATTTTTCTTCCTGAAAGTGGCCCAGCGTTCAGCTCAGGCCTTCACTTTGAGTGTTGAGGTTCAGGCTTGATCCTCTCGCTCTACTTCCTTTTGGATGCGAATTTTAAAGCTTCTTCAGTTGTTATTTCGGAAAATTTCTCGGGGCGCGCCAGTTTGCATGCGTTTTTTAAGAAATGGCTTGAGTGGGCAGTAAATTCGTTGTCGTGGGAAATTTTCACGAGAAATTGCAGTATTTTCCGTGCCATCCAGGCTTTATGCACATTTTGATATACGCAACGTTTCGGCTAAACGCCGTCTTCAGAAGCAGGAAGTAAGCCAATTTGCTTTTTGCAGCTGCAGCGTTACGCATAATAAAGGATCTGTAAGAACCTGCGTGGCAGAGGAAACATTGAAATTAGTAAACAAATGCCCAGGTGCCCAGGTTCTATGGAAGGAAAACATGGAACTTGTTTTCACGAAAAATTCGTATGCGCGGATAAGCGACTTGCTCGCGAAGTTGCACACCGGGCCTCTACTTTTATTTATTTATTTATTTATTTATTTGTTTGCTCATTACCAACTTTGGTGAGAAAATGAATACATTTATCTATTTCTGGCGTGGAACTAACACGTGTGAAAAAGATCGAATAGCCTTAAAACATTTGAAAAAAAAACGCTCCAGTAACAAACACATCTGAATAGACGAACAGTAAATGAGAAAAGTGGGATATGATGTCAAAAATGCCCAAGTTCCGTGATCAGAGGACGTTTAGGACTATCAACTAGTGTTTAAAAAACAGAAAGATTGGAAGAAACTGACTTTGCCTATTTAAGTTTCAAATAAAATGAACCCATTCGATATACGAACAGGTCAGTCCACCGACGGCTTAATGACTAGTACCAAAATTTTGCATTTTTTGATACTTCTAACCAAATCTCGGGAAACGGGGAAATAGAACCCAAGCTTGATGTGCTTATGCAAAATTTTATGGGCCATGATGTGAGGAAATCAAATGACTGTTGAGACTTCTGTACCTGTGCCTGCGAGCTTATTAACAGTAAACTTTATTTCTTCGGCCTATCTTTCCCACCTTCAGTTGTTTTTGGAGACCTAAAGGGTGCGATAGTTGAACCTGTGAAGACTGGCAGCAGAAATAAAGTTTACGATTAACAATCTCATAGACAAGGGAGTGTCAACAGTTGTATAGCTATGCGAGGTTTCAAGCAGAGAGCAGCTGCTAGGGTCATATCACCTCCTTTGAGTAGCAAGATGACTGTGTATCTTGGAGGAAAGCTAGTGTACTCAAAATTACAAAACTTAGGAAAAGTTCTCTTGTAAAACCAAATTCTTTTCAATCTGTTTACACACCCCTTGCTTGGTGCAAAAATAAGAGCACAGTTCTTAAAGGCAGCACCCACTCTAAAAACGGATTTCGAGATTCAGGTAGTTTATAAACTCTCGGTGGCTGGATAGTCAAAAGCCAAAGTGAGAGCGCCGGTAGGCTGGCTGCTCTTGCGGATAAAACGGCCGAAACGTCGGGTACTCGGTGGATCAGTTACGAAGGGTGTGGGGACGAGTTGTCTTGTCACTTTGTTTTCCGTGCTACTTAAAGCGCTGCAACTATTCGGTATGAGTAGAGTTACACAAGCCTTCCATGTCCACGCACTTGAGGCGGTAGGCGGCTCCAACAGAAAGAGCGCGACGAGGTGGAAAACTCGTCCGCGAAATCGCCTGCGAGTCTTCTGGAGCGGTGTTCTCGGTCAGGAATGGCTTTTGAGCCGAGAAATTTGAACCCCAACCCTTTTTTGAGTTCATCCTTCAGAATCCGTCAAGAACTCAGGAAGCGTTTTTAGTGTGGGTGCTGCCTTTAAGTAGTCGACGGATATATCGTCGATTCAGTGCCTCGTTCGGCGCTGATTGGCGCAGTCAGATAGCAGCTGTGGCACGGCAGGTTGCCTCATAACTCGTCCACGTTTAATGCTAGAAAGTTAGGGGTGGACGAGTTCCGAAGCAGCTCGCCGTTCCCCAGCTAGTACGTAATTGCACTAAACCGCCCTGAGCGAGGCACAATCTGCATGAGCCGACGGTACCTACATGCAAATGCCTAAGAAATGCCTTAAGAACCAGCTGCGGCTTGAGCCCTGAAGCTACAAATATCAGACTAGTACGCCAAACCTTTTCTTTTACTTAGAAGGCTTGTTGTTTACCTTTGATTCTTTGTTAAGTCGTTCAGTCATTGAAAACTTTTATTTTTTTCCGTTTAACAAGTCCAACGGGTGTACATTAACTAAAACTATTTAAATGGTTTTATATTTGGACGTTCAGAGAGAATACAAGCGCAGATATTTGAACTAGACGAGCCTTAGCCCAAAATCTGCATACATGAAGAAAGTCTTCTTAATTTCTAATGAATGTTGTGGTTCACTGCAGCTCTGATGACGCGTTTTCTCCATTTTGCGGCAGACGCTTTTTTATTGTTCATTCAGAACAGGCTTTCTTTGCACAGCGTATGTCGTGACTGATGAAACTTCGTTCACCTGCTTCCTCGTCATTACCCGGAAATCAGTAGGCCTAGCCTCGTTTTGCACGAAATTGCTTAGTTTTCTACGTTTTTTCCTAACATTGGTTTTGCTTTGGCGCATTTTCCAGAAATTCTATCAAGTTACCTCTCATATAGGACTGTATTTGATAACTCTCAAGCTGCGGCGAAAAGCTGTTACTGCGTTTGTCGATTTAAGCGTCACCCATTTCTCAACTTGTTTTAGACTAGTAACTAGTAAGCAGGACTTTTAACATATCTAAAGAGAACTTTGCAGAATTCTCATCCAGAAAAGTAGCAGACGTTGCTGAATCACTTAAAGGCATCATTCATGATAAAAAATGTACTCAAGTTTTTTGTTCTAGAGCAAGAATGAACTTTGAGGATTATGAGAAACACAGAAAATCGAGCTAAAAAACGAAATAGAGGAGGTCTACGAAGTTTTTCCAAACGGTTTTTTTTCCAATAACCTGACGAGACCCGACGCGCGCGACCGTTGCCCAAAATCGATGGCGATCAGATGAGTGACGAACATGTGAAAGTTCCTCGGACATCCTGACTACATCCGTGCAACCAAAAGTATCTTCTACTCATTCCCTATCAATTCTTTTAGAATACAGCTAAAGACTTTGTTGCGCGTAGCAGGAGACTTCTCCTGGAGTTTCCTGATCTAAGAATTTGTGATCTAATCCGAGCAGAGAAATCGGCCGGCAGAGAACAGGGTTCCGTTGGGAAGGCGTCGGGTCGACCGCTTTGAAAGAGAACTACGGTAGTTGTGATAACCAGCATCCAGTATACGTTTGAGCTTTTTCAGCATTCGAAGGAAGCCATGTAGTAATGCAAATTCCAGAAGAAAAGTTTTGTCCGTGAGAGCTGCCTTTCAGCTATGTTTTCGCTCCTGGAACTAAAAGATTTCTACTAAAGTACATGTTCTAATGGGAAAAAATCGCTGGTCAGTAATTCAATGCTAAAGCGAGCTTCCAAAAAGACCTCGTAGGTTGCACCCCGTCGTAACTCAGCTTATCCGGTTAGTTATCACTTTTCGAAGGGACATGATATGCATGTTTTTGATCATCGGAGAGGAAATTTTTCTGGTATATCCCATGAAATTCTTTTTTTCCTTGCTTTACGAAAAGTTTCACTCTGTTTTACTCTTCTACGCATACTAGTAGTAGACCGGCAAGCAACCTCGCGGGTAGGTCAGTCGCCTATGCATTTCTCCGTAAAAATTCGAACCATATATAAGTTCTGCCGCTATTCCCTGCGCAAAACCCTCAATCTGCAGAAATTCCAGCGAAAATTGCGAGAATTTCGCGACTTTCGAGTTCTTCGTAGGTGGTCCGCGCGTGGGTGGTCCATCATTGGACCGCCCCTTCCATACATGGGTCCCAGTGATGATACTGGTGGACGACGCTGTCATCTTGAACAAGCCAATAGAAGATGGTGTGCTCCAGTCGAACTAATGTCTTTCGGCGCGAATATGTAATTTAGCCGATTTTTTGAAAAACGCGGAAAGATCTGTGTTTTATATATAGGAGGATAGCAGATAACTTTGAAAAATTGCAGTACGATATATAGTTCTATCGCTCTCAGTTACTGTCTTCGCTTCTTCCAGAGCATGAATCTACATAAACCTCTTGAAAGTGCTTTAAGTTTCCTAGAAGGCCGCCGTATACTGAACTTTGGCAGATCGAAGTTAACGTTGCAAAAAATGCAACCCAACTGCTTTATCACGCTTCAAATCTTTTTTTCCTTTTATTCCAGAATTCATGGAAGCAAAGATTTCCAGACATGCGTCTATGAAATTAAAGTATATTTTTTGTACACTTCTGCTTCTCAAAATCATATCTTAGAATGTGGAAAGCTCACTCTTTCTACTGAATGCAAAGAATTCGTTCCAATCTTCTCCAGGAAAATACTAAGGGGTACTGGGCGAGAGAGGCTACCATGTGTCACCGATGATGGACTCATATAGGGAGTCTTTGGCTGAGTGTGCGTCTGAATTGCAGCGGATCCAAGTGATTCCTTCCCAGTGATTATTCTTTGTAAGGATACTGGCAAACAGTCTTTGAATCATCTTGCATAATCCTTTTCATCATTGCCACTACACCGTAATACATCGGCACAGATAATCAGCGCTAGCCCTGTAGTTTACCTGCTGCAACTGAAACAGCATAACTATTTTTACTTAATAGAATCAGTTCCTTCATCT
>KN600194.1:0-25141 GCA_000797555.1 Oesophagostomum dentatum
CAACGTGCTTCACGAGCTTGCCCAACTAACGAGGGTGAGCGGGCGAGTTGTCGGCAAACAATACATTGCTTCGCTAGGACGCCATAGCTCGTCCGCTCACTCTCGTATCTTGGACAAATTTTCGGCATTTTCTCGGTGAGTTTCAAATTTTGCACTTTCAGTAGTGCGCTTTTATTTCTTGTTTCTCACAGTTCTCCGTGAGGAACATTTGGATGTTTTGGACGTGAATATCCAGTGATTTTATTGTCAGAAATTCAGCGCTTTTGAAGGAACTTTGTAAAATGGAACATTATTATAGAACAAATTGTAGCTGTTCATTGTAAACATTTGCTAGAACTTGTGAACGAGAAGTAGAAAATAGCGAACATTAAATCAGCACGACAAAGCTGCCAAAAACAATACGATAAAGTTCGTGCGTTGTTTCCAGAGCCTCAATGGTGTGCCTAATCCTAAACTCGACTATTCGTAGGGAAGCCTTTGCCGTGCTTCCGGATCTTCGAACACTTCGCTGTAACTATACCACCTCATCGTTTTCGCGTTTAGCAGCATCGAAAGATGGCAGATGCTGATGTTTGCCAAACCCCCACCAAAGCTGGTACTGCTTTGGCTTGCTAATCGAATAACGTTTTACGTATTTTACTACTGTAAGTCCTATCTGCAGCAAAATCTTCTTGAAAGAACTACACTAAAAAAAAGGAAAAAGGCGTTTCACAAACCTAGTAAGGCGTTCTGGGCTCGTCCCAAGAAGACAGAGTTGAAGGGATTTATTCGAAGGGTCAAATAATACGGAGCCTTATTTGTGCAGATATACTGGGCGGAGCCGACTCAATAACAGGCAGATTATAGAACGGCATAGACTTCTAGAAGGTATGCTTGACCATAGTTGCTTCGTCACCGAAGGTAACTTATATGATACACTTGTAGGATGGAATGATATGATTTAAGAAGAGTATTATAGCAGGAGTAGTACGGGCTCAGTCCTTCTAAATATTTTACAGTCACATTGGCTGGTATGACCATAACCAGTGGTTTCTCGGTTAGGTCGGTGTCTTCGTTGTGTCATCTGGCTTCACGCCTTCGTCCTTTGCTGCAAGGCTTCCAGCGGCTGGAGCTGACGCGAAGATCGGGATGCAGGCGAATTGTGAGCAACTAAATTTCACAATTTTTTAAAATCTCCACAAAAATCTAAGATTGACACCACCTACCAGCTTGTGGATACTCTTACACATCTCTCAAAAAAGAAACATCTAGGGCATCCAAAGTTGCACCCTGAAATAAAACTTCATTAAAGGTAGGCACATTCCAGGTTGCATGTGATGCCCAACTCCGCTGGACACATATGGAAGTATGGAAAATAGAGTACAGCTTGGCTAGTTCTGCGGTTGTACCACCGCACATCACATTGCTGTGGCTTCTTCGTCAAACAGCTACAAGTATAGACAATACCTTGGCTGTCTTTTTATCCTAGCGAAAATGCGAAAGATTATCAAGTCTTCACAAACCTTTTTTGCGCGATGTTATACACATTGTATACCGGTAGCAACCGATTATTTTGAAAGATAACAGGTAATCATGCGTTGAACCACAATTTTAGGCTACGGTAAGCTGGCAGTGTAGGATAGGACGCTTTATTAAAGTGACCGTTCGTAAGCTGATCGAAAAATATGCGAGAAAAATTTTCGAAGTTGTCATACATGAAGGATTATCAAATTTACCATCTTGCTGCAAAGTAGTCGATTACTTTTTGCGTATATCTTCAGAATTTTATTATTTTTTCTATACTGCCTCCGGTTTGGGAAGGTGACTCGTGCCTTGACATGTAACGCGAACCCTACTAAGAAATGCTCCCATTTTGACCCAGTGATAAAGGACAGGCATCTTCTCTCCTGCTAAATCCACTAGTCAAGTCCCGAACTGTGAGGACGACAGCCGTTGTTTTTCCATAGCTGTGATACCATATAAATGCTTGATATTATTTCAAAATTACGAGAAATGGACTATTTTTCGCTACTGCAATGCAATGATTGATAAGAATATTTGTAGGTACATCAGTGCGCCAAAAGTTTTGAGCACGTCTATTTCACAACAAAGAGTTTGTATTTTTGTAATTCGGGACCGACACCAGCGTAGACCAATAACCTTATACTGACCCCTATTATAGCCACTTTTGCTTCAATCCTAAAATCAACAAAAAGGATGACTGCTCATAAACCACGATTAATTATCAATGTATAAACCCACAAACCCCCTTTAAGTTTTGATCTGCCCTTCGCCGGTCGGATGCTTATACAATTTAGCGCTACGCCGGCTAATTCATGTCCGGTTACAGGTGGCTCATTTCGCACGTTGCCACATTAGGCATTCCAAGTTTTCATGACTCGCTTCACTGTCTATCCATTTTTTTTCGTATGAGTACTAATTGCAAGCTCTGACGAAACAGTCGGAAGAGTATACCGTGAATATTTTTGCTTCCCTTGCTCTGAGAAGGGCAATAGTACCAGAACTTAAAGGCAGCGCCCACGGAAAAAAAATCGTATTGGTGTAGATACACCGAAGCGTACTCGTTCGACACGCGAGTCCAGTCGGAGAACTCATCCACCTACCCTCGTAACTTGGATAGGCGGGCTCGGCGAGTTTTAATTTTTGTGCTTTCTTACCTTGGCTTTCGGCAACCCATGCGGCTAGTGCATAAAAAATGCAAAAATCTCAAAATCGCTTTTTTCTGGGTTTTTTCTGGGGGTGCTGCCTTTATAGCGAGAAAAATAAGCTTTGCTACAAAGATAAAATGTGGCAGGACTTAAACGAAGTCAAGCATGTGTTATACTAAAATTATCACGTTGTTAGGAAAAGTTAACTTATACATTGTGTACTTCTAGAGCGATAAAGGTTTTCTCGAGGCAAACTTGAACTTTTGAAAAAATGTCGAAAATATCAGTTTAATAGATTTTACTAGTTTACTTCTTACCTGGAAAGAACTGGAACGAAAATGTTCCGTGAAAGAGTAGCGCAAGGACGATCAGCTAAAAGGTAATTTATCAGCTTGCCAAATAAACAAATTTTGACATATATGTCACACCACCTGAGGAGTAAACGTAGAAAACATAGCTGAATTCACCAATGGTCGCTTATTTTTCACAAGCTTATATCTTCTTCTGGACTGATTAAAATGCGTGTTTACCTTAGAGCTTTGTGGAGCTTAGCAAAGCAGATACAGGTCATTATTCAAGTTTTAGCGCAATAATGAAATTTCATGGAACAAAAATCCAGGTTTTTTTACCTGCTTATTATGCAGAGATACACATGAAACTGATCATTGTGATAAATGCAACAACTGCGTTTCGCCCAGGAATTATTTATCCATCGCATGTCAGCTGCAGTTGCAGAAATGTCGTTTGTTTGCTTGCGTCTCCGTCTTCTTCCCTTTTTCGAGATCGAGTAATTCCTCGGCAAAAGTGCTTTCTTACACTCTACTCTGAAATACTGTATATGGTGTACCCTCAAACGGCACCTCGACCAAACCAGATCGGCACATGTGCCATTTTTAGTTTTCATTGCTTGGTGATGTTATACTGGGATTATATTATGCTGAGGCAGATTTGAAATTTTTAGTTAAATTCTCACCTGGAGTGAACTGGAACGGAAACATTCCCTGGAAGAGAAGCACCAGGCCTATTAGCTAAAGGGTACTTTGTTAATTCGTCACATAAGTTGTTTTGTTAACATACTGTTCACTAACCTGTGCACTAAATGTGGACAACATTGGTAAATTCAGCGATGGCGACCCATTTCTTGAAGGCTTATATCTATTTCTGGACTGATTAAAATCTGTTTACCTTAGGGTTGTGTTCCGCTTTAGCAAAACAACCAAATTTTATAGAGCAACAGTCGAGGTTTTTACCTACTTAATGTAGGTGCACATAAAACAGGTCGCTGCAACAGTGCAATGACTGGGCTTCGGCCGTTTTATCTGCTCGCTGCATGATACCTACAACTGCAGAAATTCTGCTTCTCTGCTTCATCTTTGTGAGCGAATAATTTGTCGGCTAGGGTGTTTACGGCGTCTATCAACGGCCAAACGAAAGCTGTGAAAGCTATGAAAACAATGCAGGTGTCATTATGTTGTCAATACGACGAGTGAAATCATACATGGTGCGGCAAAATTACAGTAACAAGCCAAGGGCAAGATGTTTCTTATTTTCTAGAAGTATCTTGCATTCTTTTTGGCTCTTCTCATTTTAATTTGTTAATTAATAATGTTTCCCCATACTTTGCGCGAAAATAGTTATGATTCTTAAAATGTAGTAACCGTTGCTTTGCCGCATTTCGGTCAAATAATTTGATCGTGAAGGTTTCCGAGTTTCCGCATTTTTCCACATCTGTCGGCGTCTAAACACGTCCAGAAAGCTTGCTTCTATTACCGTCAAGAGATTCATTGAGCTTAGAAGCTATGATGAGCGTGCCGGGCAAGGCAGGCCTGTTTCTGGAGCTTCAGTACACAAAGCAAAATTCATGTCATTCTTAACACCAATCCAAGATTTAGAAAGCTTGCCAAGCAATTTCTAGACGAAAACAAATGTCGCTCATAATTCACTTTTCTGTTTTATAAATTGTATTCATTGTGTTTAATTTATATATGCGTTCACATAGTGGGGCTATTAGTCCGACAGACAGTTAGATGTGTCAGAACAGTTAACCAGCTTCAAAAGCCTTCTATTTCATGGAATTCAAATTTGCGGTTCCGCACTTGCGACGTCTCTCACTGGGCGCCTTGCTGTATACATTTTGGTCGGCTATTACGTACAATCATCACATATCCTAATGGCAAGTTATATGCGTATTTCTAGTAATGCATCTCATTTCAGTATTGCCTCGTAAACAAGATGTTGGCTAAGACTATGAGAATGCCTAGAGATCTTTGTATTCAAAGCTTTCTGCAACAGGATGCTACAGCCACTCGGCTGTCAGCTTGTCATTTTGTTCCCGTTACCTGAGAAAATGCACCTCTTAGCAGGAAATTCGCTTTAGAGTTAAAGCAAACGGTGTAGGTAAAGCAATTCTTCGCACTTTCCCTGCTTGAAGTGAAAATATCCTTGCAGGAGTAGTTGTTCAGCGCGAGTAACAATGTTGATGAGTGGTTGGCAAAGTGGGATTTTTGCATAATGGTAGCAGTTTCATTCCACTGGCTCGCCAATTCTTGTTTAACTTGAAAATTTGAATGCCTGTAAGTCGTCCGTACACAGTAATCATTTATGCTTGCTAGGAGAAGAGCCAGGAGTTGTCCCATATGACCGTTTACCGTGTCAAGCTCTAAAGCTACTGTATGCCCTAGTTATTCCTAGTCAATGTCGCTTTTTTGTCCAGAATTCTCATTTAGCAGAAACTTTCTTTTAGGATGCGTTGGTTCTATGTCCACCTTCCATGGATTATCGATGAGAAAGACTACAACTGTAGCTCTCGTTCTTACACTGAATGGAAAAGCAGAGGATCTGTAAATCCTTATCAAGGAACCTATTTTTTTACGGCTGGAACTATCTATCTGGTATATTTCTTTTAACGAACCCCTGAATAGATCAATCGTTTTTTTTTGTAAATGGGCAATGTGTTTCACGACCTATGTCAGGGGCGTGCCAGCTGAACCTATTAGGTTGGTGCAAATGAAACTACCGCAACTGCAGTGGTTGCATTAAAAATTACACAGAAAATCGTTAAAGCCCATTCTTACAGTGTTTTAGTAAGGGTTCGAAAGCAATGGAAATAGTCACTGATGGTGTTTTAGTATTCCTCAAGAAATTTGCTATCAAACTCATTAAGTTCCTATTTTCTTTTACAATCTGAACGGAGATATAATATCCGAAATTGGGCTCTGTCTCGAGCGCATATCAATAATAGCTGCTAAGTGAAAGTAGAAGCTGGGCGGTCCTGATTTTGTCAGTGGTTGAAGAACACACCATAGTTGCAAAAGAATCACAGCATGGTTGCCTGGGGATCCAACTGAAAACTGTAAAGTGAGAAAACTAGAAAATTTCACGATTTTGAGGTGTGCCAGCACCCTGCTTTTTCACCACACTTTTTGGTTTTCAGGGTCTAAAATTTTGCGGAGAGAAGCTACGCAGCTAAAATAATTTATGCTCATTTGCAAGGGCATTCTCTCTTAAGCCACCGCAAAAAAAGGCACTTCAACCTTGCCTCTACGAATGGGTAAAATTCCACAAAATGGAGCTGCTCGAAATAGACTTTTTGGACATTTTTCGTTGCAAAACTTAAGCATTAAAACTTTGCAAAAGTTTTAATGGCCGCTGTATTAGGCATGATTTGCTGATTCAGGTGGTATTTAAGATTGCTCACATAGCTTATGTTAAGCGGAGTTATAGGTCGTCAAACCCGAGGTAGCGTTTGCGGAAGTTTCATTTGCACCAACCTAATAGCAATATGCTATGTATGTGAAGAATTCTCTACTAACGTCGCTAAAACTGCTGCTGAGGATTCAACTAAATATAAATTTTCTGTCGTACTACCAATGTTCAATAACAGTAAACCAGCAAATGTTTGTCAGTAGTCTAGCGGGATCACACAAGCCACTTACACTACATTCTGCGCTGTCGCAGCAGTAAACTTGGCGAAATTGTTTTAAAATTTGGGAAGCTATTTTTAAAATCTTTTGGAACTTTTTTCGTTGACAACTGAAGTTTCGGAAACTGTTCAGGACGTTTTTTTCGTTAGCGAATAACATTAGCTGCACATGATTTGTGTTGTGGTAGCTTCAGAATCTCGGCTTTTACGACCTAATGCAGCCCCCACATTAGTAATTTGATCAGGTTTACATTTTCGAAGCCACTAAGTCCTTTAAAATTCCGCTGATGATAATTTGATTGATGACTTCCGCAGAAGGGCACCTCCGCATTTCTTGCCCAAATGACGCGGTGAGGTGCAGGGTGCCACTGTAAAGTGGTAAAATCTTAAGGTGAAATTAATGTTAAGATAGAGCAGAACTGAACTAAAACGTTACTTTAGCCACCCGTTACTATTTTTCGGCCACTTGTGCAGCAGAGACGTCACGAGAGAATATGGCCTACATTGAGTGCTGTATTTCTGGCCTAAACTGCAGAAAACGGGGGTGCAAGACTATCCACCCTGGGGAAGGCGGGGTCGGGCCGCCATTTTCTACCAACTCGTCCAAATTTCCACTCAGAATCAACGCAAATTCAAATGGAAATGTGGACGAGTTAGTAGCCGCATTTGAACAAACCAATAGCAGAACCTACGGCCAGGGTGGATAGTCTCGCACCCGGTTGATTGGAACAGAAACTTTCCCATTCTCATCGGGAAAGTGATCTTGCGTCATGTATGATTTCTTTTGTTACTTTGCCTCTGTGAAACATAACAGAAAGATGAGGTGAGATCCTGCATTACAAATATGCGTCACCACTAAAGCCGCTTTTTTCTGTATTTTCCATCTTCTTCTTGCTTTACTTTCACTCTACTTTTACTCTTCTTTTTCCTTCATAGTGGATCTAGCTGAGGAAGCTTGCTCTTTCGTAATATCACTTAATGTTTCTCCTAGTTTCCATATTTTTACGACATCTCTATAAGTTTCTGTTTGGAGGATCGATACAGAGCCGCATTGCAAGCATATTTTTGCCTTTCTTTCTCTAAGTGCGCGAAATTTTCAAGCATATTTGTAATTCTTATTTTCTTCCTTCCATGTTTTTCTTCCTAGTTTGCATTTTTTTTTTTGTTTTTTGCTTCTTGCGTGTTTTTATTCCATTTTCCTATTTAATCCACTAAGCGTTATCTTCCTTTATGATATCTTCACCAACGGAGCACTCGCTCTGCATAGAATAAAGAGCAGCCTATCTTTCCTTCATAAGCCGGTGCGGAGTTTTCACCTCGGACCCTCGAGAGTTTCGATAATTCGGCCGTGGCCAATTTTTCAAATTTCACCAACTTCGTCCCCATAAGGGCACAGTGGGTATAATTGTATGTGGCACGTATAAGCCTCCCAAATTACCCGTTCACCGCTGAATGCATGCTGACTACTTGGTGTCTCCAGCTTTTGAAGATAAGCAATAAGGCAGAAGCATCTCCGTTGGTGTTCTTTTTTTTTTGAAACCGCGCTGTGTGACAGTAGTGACAGTGAAGGCAAAATGCCGATGTTGACAAGCATTTGGAGGGAAAATATATCATTTCAGTACTTTGTTTCGCTTCCATCAATGTACGCGCTACCATCAATACACCTCTTCCCCGAGAGTTACCTCATCCTTGTTAACAAATGAGAGGGCACAGCAAAAAAGAACTAAATGTAGATCAACATTTGTTCATTTGTTTGCTCATAGGTGTCTCCATTTCACACTTGTTTATCCAACGATGTGCTGACCGGTGATATGCAAAGTGCTTAGCTACAGCTAAGCATGTCACCTTATTGGTAAATTCATAAATACGGGAGGCCAAAGTGCAAATCTACAGAAGGACCTTCTACTTACTTGATATGAACTAACTCACTTTGCTTGCGCAGATTGCTTATGTATTAGCTATGATTGGAATGTACAAAGGACGCCTTCTTGGTATCCCTTGCTATAAGCTTATGTTTTTTAATGGATTTGTTGACCTCTGCGAACTTTCGATTACCACATACATCATACCATATTTTCACTTCGTGAGTTCATTCAAAATCGCTTTCAGCAACACTGCTCATTTTTGTAGCTAGAAAAGAATTTGCAGACTGGAGCTGTCTTCTGTTCGTCGATCGTCCCGAACTGGATAGTGGCTCATATTGTTTTTGGTACGTTTTGCCTCGCTTTCTTAAATTAAAACTTTTCCGGTTCGTAGACGTTTCGCTAGGAGAGACAAGGCAAGAAAACCGCTCTATCTTGTGGTTTAGACCATAATTCGAAAAGTCCGAACATTTTTGAAAAATTTCATCGATATGCGCCTACCGCTTCCTCTATACAAAAATGCATGGTATTTTGTGATTTATATATATATATCTCCTGTAACTCGCTTCTACGGTTGAAAAGTTTACCGCTTCTACGGTTAAAAAGGTCGAGTAAAAGATTATGCAGCTCCATGTTTAGGTGTTCTTTCATTTTACAAATTTTACGCGTCATTTTTCGATCTCAATACGGCCTTCTTATGTTGCAATTTAAAAAAAACATATAGAAATCCTTACACAACGAATCTGCCACTACAGTAGCAGTTCGTATGAGCGCTACTATTCACATGATCCATAAGCAGCCCCCCCCCCAGGCTTTCGCGCGGCTCAAGACTCAATCGTTTAATGCACATCGGTAAACGTGAACGTAGGAGATGCTCTATTTTTTCCGGAAAAAGTGCAGATTCGAAAAATAGCTTTTTAGGGCCTACCTTCCACCGTACCTCTAACTTTTTCTGCAGCAACGATACACCGATAATGGTATTTGATAGTGAACATAATTAGTTTAGTAAACAACCAAACATCCTATTGTTCAGAAAGAAAGAAAGTGCTATTCTGGAATATGCCTTTGTGAAATGATAAGAGAAAATACAAACGAACTGCACTTCTGACTATCATTCTGAGCTGATCCATATAAATTATTATTAATTATTATTATATATTTATAATTCCATACAAACTTTTGCGTTTATCGCCTAGCGTTTGCTGAGAAAAAGTTTGTTATGTTATGCCTTGAGTCGATTATTATAATGCATAGATATAAATAATTCATCTGAAGTTATGAGGATGTTTCAGTCCTTAATTTTGCTTCAAAATTATTCAGACGGAATAGTTCCATCAGTAAGCTTTTTAAGGCACTAGGTTAGTGGCGCAGTCGTATACAGAGTCTTTTGAGCTGAAATCTACTTTCCTGCGTAAGGAATATTCTTTTTTTATTCCAAAGTAAAATTAAGTGACTTCTACTATCTCACAATCCAAATAACTCATGGTTATGTAAAACACAAATTCGCGCCTTCACGCTTTGGCATTTTCCAGCCATGATGCTGGCGGTCTCCTTCATTATCGTTTCACAAACTGCAAACTTGGTACACTTCCTTGGCGGGTACGAAGTGGAGGATGAGCACATGAGGTGAAAAAAGCATGCTAACGAGAAAGCGTATTCTAGCGTACACTCTCCACTACCTCAAGCTCAGCTTATGAAGCCGATAAGGCGTCTACTTTAATTTGACAGCATAGATCTGATTGAAGGCAGTGTACGGAGAAAATGATTCGGCTGAGTTTCCTGCACGAATATACACCAGATGCTCTCCTCTTTAGGGATTTCGTAGTTTGAATCGAAAAAAGCTCATTCACTTCCCGAAAAATATGGGAATAAAACCCCCTAGCGCCTTGACGTCGGTAATGATGTCACAAGCCATATAATTCTCCACCCAAGCCTTTTCGAGTACGTTGATGTGCCGTAGTCCATATCCACCTGCACTAAAAGTGAGCCAAAATTGAACTGTGGTAGTGGTATTCGATAAGCTTTTTTGATAACGCAATATTTTAGCTAACTGGGTCGGATCTACCTTCAACTGCTTCTTATTGGCTCTTAATCGAGTTGTAGAGATTATACCAGCAGCCAGTCGTTTTCACTTTCTCTTCCAAGGTTAGACCACTATAAGCGAGTAATAAATAACTCTTTCTCAGTACATTAGGTAAATCTCTAACTATGTGGATGCTACTTTCACCAGCGATCATGATTCTAGTAGTCTTTGTTATAAGGCCATTTCCATACAATACGACTGCTTCTGCAATGCTGGATATGCCGATGATCTCGGACGACTTAGAATGGGTAGTATAACTGGGTTGCAAATTTTACGTTTTGACGAACAGCAATAGGAAAAGGTTTCTTTCAATATATAAGCATTGTCTAGGAATACTGGTATTACATGACGTTACTTCCAATGGTGTATGATGTCGCTGTCGTATTCATGCTAAGTGTACCGTACGGCATCCTCTGCGTTTACATTTGGAGACACCGTGAGGATATCAGAAGAGTTGATGACGTTCAGTGGAGGGTGAAGTTTTTTCCAATCTTATATCTTCTCTGGTATTATAATATGTACATCGAAAATCTGAGCAAAGACGCACCATTTTCTTCTGTCCCATTTATCTCTAAGTTGTTTCTTGATTATCCGCAAATAAGTTTCGCCTAATTCATACTTGAATGTTGTACTACTAAACTTATGTTGACGAATCTGCCTTTTCGGCATTCTAACGTTATGATATTAAATAGATCTCGGTAGAATGCAATGTGCTGTAACAGAAATATTGTTGCCAAATGACTAGCCAATTTCAGCTTCTCCTCCAAGTACTATGTGTCTGCTTTCCCACTCTATTTGTGGCTACGGTATATACCATTGTACAATTTTTTGTTATCCCACATGGTTTGGTCATAGTAGCCAATGCTTTCTGGCAGCTTAGTCACGGTAAAGATTTTTGCAGAAGTAGTAAGTAGAAAATAGCGGGCATTAAACCAGCACGACAAAGCTACTAAAAAACGTGATAAGATTCATGTTCATGCGTTTTTTCCAGGGCTCCATGGAATGGTATATCTAATTCTAAACTCGACTATTCGCAGGGAAGCCTTAGCCATGCTTCCGAGTCTTCGAACACTTCGCCGTAACTATATCATCTCACCGTTTCCGTGCGTAGCAGCACCGAAAGACAGCAGATGCTAATGTCTACCAGGCCATCCACCAAAGCTGGCACTGCTTTGGCTTGCTATTCGAATAAGTTTTTACGTATTTTACTGCTGTAATTCCTATCTGCAGCAAAATCTTCTTGAAAGAACTGCACAAAAAATAAAAAAGCGTTTTACAAGCCTAATAAGGCGTTCTAAACTCTTCCCAAGAAGATGAAGTTGAAGGGATTTATTCGAAGATTCAAATAATCCAGGGCCCCTTTTATGTAGATATAGAGGGCGGAGCCGACCCAATAACAGGCAGATTATAGGGTGGTATTGAATTCTAAAAAGTATGCTTGGTGGTAGTTGCTTCCTCACCGAAGGTAACTTATATGATACACTTGTAGGATGGGATGACATTATTTAAGAAGAGTATTATAGCAGGACTGGTACGGGCTCAGTCCTTCTAAATATCTTACAGTCACATTGGTTAGTATGTTCATAACCAGTGGTTTTTCGGTTAGGGCGGTGTCTTCGTTGTGTCATCTGGCTTCACACCTTCGTACCCTGCTGCAAGTCTTCCAGGGGCTTTAGCCGACGCGAAGATCGGGATGCAGGCGAATGTTGAGCAGCTAAATTTCACAATTTTCTAAAATCTCCACAAAAATCTATTGGTACCACTTACCAGTTGGTGGATACTCTTACGCATCTCTCAAAAAAGAAACATGTTCTAAGGCATCCATTGCTGCACCGTGAAATGAAACCCTAATCAAGGTAGTCATGCACCAGTGGGCCACAGTTTTAGATTACGATAAGCTGACTATGTAAACTACGATGCTTTATTGAAGTGACCGTCTACAAGTTGATCGAAAAAATATGCGAGAAAAAAGTTGGAGCTTAGATAGGCGGGCTCGGCGTGTTTTAATTTTTGTGCTTTCTTACTTTGGCTTTCGGCAACCCTTGCGGCTAGTGCATAAAAAATGCAAAAATCTCAAAATCGCTTTTTTTCCTTTAACAGCGAGAAAGATAAGCTTTGCTACAAAGATAAAATGTGGCAGGACTTAAAGGAAGTGAAGCATGTGTTATACTAAAATTACCACGTTGTTAGGAAAAGTTAACTTATCATTGTGCACGTCTAGAACAATAAAGGTTATCTCGAGGCAAATTTGAACTTTTGAAAAAAATGTCGAAAATATCAATGTTTAATAGATTTTACTAGTTTACTTCTTACCTGGAAAGAACTGGAACGGAAATGTTCCTTGAAAGAGTAGCGCGAGGACGACCAGCTAAAAGGTACTTTATCATCTTGCCAAATAAACAAATTTTGACATATATGTCACACTACCTGAGGAGTGAACGTAGAAAACATAGCTAAATTCAGCCATGGTCACTTATTTTTCACAAGCTTATATCTTCTTTTGGACGGATTAAAATGTGTGTTTACCTTAGAGCTTTGTGGAGTTTAGCAAAGCAGATACAGGTCATTATTCAAGTTCTAGCGGAATATTGAAATTTCATGGAATAAAAATCCAGGTTTTTTACCTGCTTATTATGGGGAGATGCACATGAAACTTATCACTGTGATAAACGCAACAACTGCGTTTCGCTCAGGGATTATTTGCCCATCGCATGTCTGCTGTAGTTGCAGAAATGTTTTCTGTTTGCTTGCGTTTCCGTCTTCTTCCCTTTTTGAGATCGAATAATTCGTCGGCAAAAGTGCTTTCTTACTCTCTACTCTAAAATATTGTGTGTGGTGTACCCTAAAACGGCACCTCTACCGAACCAGATCGGCACATGTGCCATTTTTAGAAAAAAAAAGCATGCGGAAACTTCCACCCACCCATGTAGAAAACCATTGCCGTTGACGGAAAGAAACAAGAAATTTACCGTTGGTATTATCGAATTTTGCATATACAACTTATGATAGTACGTGAAATTGTTAACCATGCTCCTTTGGGATGTAGGAACCTTCATAAGCTCTCGCTTGAAAAAAATTAGTCCATGATTCTGGAGCACAAATGCTTAACAACGATCAGCCGGTATCAGACGTCAACCCGGATACCTCAACTTATGGTAATTAAATCAGCGATCACTTAAAGGTGAGCCCTCTTCCCGTTGCGATAGCGCTTCCGAAAGTGTCAACGATAAGGAATAAAGAACGACCCTCCTCGACGTGCAATGGTTCCCACAACGATTACGCAGTACAATTTCCGCACCGAAGCCTAGAATCAGTTGATGTGGGATCCTAAGGTCGCTGTTTCTGTAGCTCTAGTCCCCCACAAGCATGACTCGCCCTGCCCCATTCGCAGCGCGGCGAACGTTCTCCTGCTGCAGCAGTAGGAACCCTTTCCACATGTGTGATCCGAACTCATACCCACATTTGGGCACAAGTGGCAGTCCAGTACACGTTTCGTTGCGCGTATAAGGGGAAGGCCCACATCCAATAAAGTGGTTCAAGCGGCTGAACGATTCCAGTGGAAATACAAAGCCATTGTAAGGGAAGATAGGATGTAATATTTGAAAGTTCTTCTATGCCACGCAGGTTGTTATAAGGACACTTTTATTTATGCCTTACGTTTCGGCTGTATGCCGTCCTCAGAGGCCTGAAAGTAGTCAAAATACGTATGCCTGCGAATGATACGGCCAAGCACTTCCTCCCACTGGTCATTTCAATTCGTCCAGGTAAGGCAGAACTAGGCTCGAAAAGCCTTCATCAACTCACAAGTGTCCACCAACAGCGGAGCGAGTTCGCTACCGCAACAGACTGATGACCGTCGATGTCAAACGGAAAAGCATCCCAAACTAGTTAGGCATGCTTAAATAATGACGGGCAATCTTATAGCTCGCATAATCCTACGAACGGCATCAGATCACTGGTAACAGACGTCTGCTCATTTCTGCTGTTCAATTCAGGATTGCGCATAAAAATCCACGCAGCTTCAAGAGTTTTTCGAGCCGATATGTCTGTTTCAAACGCCAATATCGTACATTTCACATCAAAGTCCATTCCGCCGTGATCTTCCCTCCTATGCTTGCTCAGTGGACTTATCAAGCTTTCCCGTCTTTTACTAGCCAAGTGTTCATTTATGCGCATGCTCAATGGTCGACCGGTCTCACCTATATAGAGAGCATGGCAGCTTATGTAATTATTACCGTAGGCCTACTTCTCATGCTGAAATGTGTTTCTGATCAAATAAAACAAAGAGAAGTGCCTTAAAATCCATAAAGGCTGTAAAAATGTTACTTTTACTCTATAATGCATTTGCGAGTGCCCGAATGAGCTCTCCGAATTCCAGCTGCGGCCATCTAAGTGCATTCTTCCCAGACTAGCTGTCCTCGCCGCGTGTGCTTGACATAGGGAAATTCTGCAGCAAAATGATCACTGTAAAATAGTGCTGTCGTTGACCTTGAGCCTTTTTCTGCTGTTTTCTCACCGGCTTTAAGTTTCATGGCTGGTGGAATGCTAAGGTCCCAAAAAAAACGACCAGACATGGCAAGACAACTCGTCCGCATTGTCAAACTCGTCCATTGTATTTTTACTCTTTTTCACGGAAAAACTCTCACAGCGCACACGTTTTCCTCCGACTCTCCAAATAACTGCTGCTTTCAGACTAAAAAAAGTCTGAGAACTCAGTTCTAGCACTGGTGCTGTTTTAAGGTTTATTAAGCATATCATTTTCTTGTCTTTATCTTTGTCTCTGAATAGTACATTTAAAGATGCAGTGGAAAAAACACGGCATTAAAATCTAGCGGCACTCGAATAAGGACTTGTTGTATAAACTTTGATTTTTGCGCATATTTTATGAAGCACATTAAACATAAGGTAAACGGAATCAGCGGAAAGACTTAGAAGAAGAAATGTAGGTCAGGGCAGCCTTTATACTACACGTGTGCTTTGCTTTCCATCCGTTCATCCGTCAATTGCTACACCCTCCGCAATATGGACATACTCGAAAACACTGCAGGCTATGGTGTTGTACAGAGTGCATGATCCAGTGCAGGTGAAGTTGTAGGCTACGTCAAAATCGAGGACAGCGACATGCATTTTACATTCTAACAACAAATAAACTTCTTTAACATTGCATCACATGAAGAGATTTGCAAAGTTTTAGTAGTTAGATGCTCCTGTCCCTGATTTAGCTTGAAGCGGTCGATATAAATGTCGATCTTAGAGGATCTTTCGCTTCCTACCATCTGAGCTTCCTACCATCTACAAATGGAGGAGAACTAGATTCAGAACGAAAGCATTTGTACGATGACTACCATCACAATAGTAGAACGCAAAAGTGAACATCAACAGTGAGTCAAAATAAATTGTATCGTGATGTGATTAAGCTATCGAACAATGTACTATACTTAAGAGGACAATATTTGAAAGTGTTTTCTTAAAAATTGAATACTTCCTTGTTTGTAGTTTGCTGAAAGTTAAATTCGGGGCCCGTATTTATTTTTTAGTATTCATCAATAGGTAGCAATGGCCAGTCTACAATACACAAGCTTTTTTCAAATTACTGGTGCAATCTTTGCTCTATAAGACTCGACGAATCTTAAAATGAAGCCCCAGCCTTTTTTGAAGGGCCACGCTGTGATGATTGCGATATAATAAATGTATGCATTATGTATTATTATTCATCATTCGACGATTTAAGTTAAACCTCCAGATTAAATCTGACATTCGCTAATGAGTCGAAGGTTTGCTTTAAGTCAAACCAAAAGTTAGACTTAAACCAGCTTTAACTGTTGATGAATATGGGCCCTGGAAATTACTTTTCTGCACTTACTGCTTCGTAAGATAGAGTGTTGGAGATTATCAAAACGTCTGCTGTTTAGCTTAGAGTAGCGAATGTTAAAGTAGGCAGAGCAGCTGGAAGTAGGCTTAAAAATCAAACATTTGCTGACCTTTAAAATAAGCTCATGATGGAAGGCCTAGAAACCAAAGAGAAGGTCAGAAAGGTTGCGTCTGTATTCTGGACTTCACTGTGACAAGGCGTATTCATGGAACTGACCTTAGACTGGCATTTATAAAAGAGGATAGGGGAGAAAGTGTGTTTGACCTTTTCTAACCTCGTACCTCGTGATATAGTTTTTTTAAACATAGGCCCCCTTACATATTTGGAAAAAAAACATTGCGAGGTTAGAAAAAGCTACATCATCACCAATATAATAACCATTTAGGATGCACGTTTATGACGGACATGTAAAGATCCATGGTTGAAGCAAGTCTATAAGCTCGCTCCAACAGTTTGGTCGTCATGGAAAGTAAAAGGCGCGTCAAATCCTTAAGGAAGTAATGTTTAAGTCTCGATTTCCTTGCTGTATCTCTTGATTAGCTACTGTTTTTTGTGACGAAATACTGAGCCTTTCTAGCTATTCTAATCCATCCACAAACACAGGAAATGACGAGAATGACTGCGTCACGCTTCATTTTGTATAAAGTGCTATTGAGTAATAATTAAAAGTAATAATTAAAAATGAGAAAGCGTTTTATTATTTCGAGTAACAAACATTTAAAGCGTTTACGCACTGTATCGTTTATCAACCGTTTCACGTATATTATCATTTACCGATGTTCACTTGCGTTAGCCAAGCAATATCGTTCTTTTGCTCAAGCACCGAGGGTAGTGGTGTTACTGGTAGCTGGAAGAAAGATTTTCCTCGCATTAGGGTACGCATAGAATTAAGACTATTCGCCCAGGGTGTGCTACCGCTATACTTCCATCACTCGAAAGTGGCATCAAATCACGTGCTAGTGGTTTTTGGTCATGTCTCCGTTATCTTGAGCAGTTTCGGCTTTAATGCCTTTGGCTTTAAAGGCACAGTCTCACCCGAAATCGTTTTTGGAATTTGACGTATTCAAATCCAGTAAAGGCTGCTGATTACAGTGATATACATATTCGGTGGCAAAACTGCCAAAAATCTTACTTTTCAGAAGGTTGAAATGTCAAAATTAGTACTGGGCGAGGGCGAGGCGCTCTCATTTGCTCCCATTTTCTCAAAATTCGGTCGAGTCACGTTGCAATTTGCACGTACAGCGCATTGATTTTGACTCCCGAGGCTGATCGACGCACGTAGGTCAAAATGGGAAAACTCGTTCTAATTGCGCTTTGGTTAAAATTTTTTGAAGGTTTTTATAAGAGTATGCTTCACATCATGCGATACACTATCTCGTTGTTTATAGGACCTTCTAAGAGCCTGAAAAAGGGTTAGGTTCTTTAGCAGGAAAACACATCCAAACCGTTTGATCTTAGGGTTGAAAAAAGTGATTTTCAGCCATTTTACCGAGTAATACGCACATCATTAGAATCGTCGCATCACGAGGGAGCAGCATCTGTTGTTATCTCAGACATGAAAATGAGGTGAGACTGTGCCTTTAGGTACACTGAAAACTTTGTAGTGTTAAATTATTTCCTACTAATAGCTTTAAATCGGCTTATATTAAGAATCACCACAGCTAATAAGTGCTTAGGCGCGCTGCCACATGTCATTGATATACTACATATTGCTGCCAACGCCTGATAAGCGTTCGCGAAAAAGTTCTTCCACCCATATATAAAGTCACCGTAGTCAAGACCTGCTTGTTTGTAGAAGGATTAGCACCTTTCTTTCATTTCCTTTTTTCTTCTTTTCCTTCGACTCCGTTGTGATGCCACTCTTTCTTTTTAAGAATTGTACTATACTTTCATAGTCGAACAATCAAGTATATTATAAAGTGTAAGTGAAGTACAGGTAAACCTCTTGATAATTCTTTTATTACAGAACCGTGCCAGATAAAATGTTTATACAAAGAAAAATGTTCAGCTTGGTGTCTTCGTTGTATCATCCGGTTTTGGTTCACCACCTTCACCTTCACTCCCGAAAAAGATTGAGCGGCAAGCTGATACTGGGCAACTAAATTCGATAATTTTTTTTTTATCTCCAAAAGAAAAATCTGTAAAAGGCACCACCTACCAGTTCGTGGCTACTAGCACACATCTCTGCAAGAAAAAGCATGGTCTAGTGCACCCAGTGTTACACTCTGAAGCAAAATACCATTTAGGGTAAATATTTTTCAAAAATTTGGGTGTCAAACCTTGCTGGACACATCTGGGAGTTAGGGGACAGTTTGGGCAATTCTGCGCCTGCACCATCACACATTTAGTGCCTTGAGCGCATCGTATCAAGAAACAATTGAGAAGAGGTGGACCTGAACGAGAAATGTCCTTAGGTGATACAAAAGAGCCAACAACCATTAAAAGAAGGTGGCAATGAAAATTGTGGGTCAATGTGCAAGTCGCCGATCTCCATTCTGAGCTCCATTTGTAAGATTGTTTTCAAACGACAGATATATTTGTAATATTTGACCTTTTATCAAAATCGACGAGTTATAGACATTATCTTTAATATCCTATTTGAAGCTAGTGAACGTTGGAAACAAAATTACTTAAATCTTTGCGTTTAAAGACGCTGAATCTTCTTCGAATGAACAAATCTTTTATTTATTTATCTGTTCATTTATTTATTTATTTATTTATTTATTTATTTATTTATTTTTATTTGTTTCTATGCGCACGATATCGTACATCAGATACAACCGTAAAAACTTTAAAAAATTGGAAAAATGGAAATGGAAATTTGACAATAACTACAGGAAAATCTATGAGTACTCCTCCTTGTTATAATCCTTATAACTGGGAGGTTCCAAGTTCTTAAACGATGTTGTTTCAGCGCTAAACCAGATATAACGGCAACCACTGACTTAATGCACGAAACTTCCCAATTATGATCGGGAACCACATTTCGAAAGGTTCACTAGATAAATCTCGCAGCTTCATAGATCCCATCTAAGGATATGTGTGCATACAGAACCGGTAGATTAGCTGCTGGTACGCGTTCTGCGTAAGCTTCAAAGCCGGCGGTCATGTGTATCCCTGTCTCTGTCACTGGTTATCAAAAATCTTCTAGAAAACTTCTTGGGTTGTCGACTATCGGATACTGTGGCCAATCATGCGCTAGCGAAACAGATAAACGCGTGCTTGGAGGCGCTTGCTAGTATATTACCCAATTTCATAGGTATCTTAGATTTCTGGGTCTTCGGTTGTTTTGCTGGATTCCAGTAGGGCACAGACCACTCCCCATGTGTAAGGATTTTCTCACATCACTGTGTTGCCTTGTAGACATGGGCTCCGAAAGTAGGTTGGAAAGTAATGAGCCCTAACTTTGAAAAATCATGGGGTTTTCCTAGGAGAGCAGGAAGGGAACTGTTTCGTACTAGATCAGTAGACTCCTTTCTGCATCCCCTGAAATTGCGTCATTATTATTCATCGTAGTCTTCACCTAGTATGGCGGCTAACTTCTTCGACATTTCCAACCTCCCTCTTCCCCGACGGCTACTCCGTAACGGCAGCTCACCGTAAACTTGAGGAGTTGAACGGCAAAGGTATTGCATCTTACGCCACGGCAAAGCGCTGGTTCGCCAGGTTCAAGAAAGGAAACTATTTCTTTGATGATGAAGAGATGTCAGGTCGCCCTCTGGAAATGAACTTGGATGTGCTGGAGAACGCTGTGGAGACCAATCCGTACAGTACTACTCGCAATCTGTCAAATACCGTGTCCCATACCACCTCTGATCCACCTTCCGGTACGTCTTTGAGAAACTGTTTAAAAATTGTACGCAAAAAAGGATAATTATTTTCTTTCCAACCTAGTATCTACAATACAATCCGATTCTTACAACCTTTTTCCGTTATATTGAAAAGTGAGGATTGAGAATAGAGCAAAACGAGGGGGTTTGGCTCTGCTCGGTTCTGACGACACTACGTTCAACAATTCTGGTAATGTTCTCACAGAAGAGCAAAAAAAGTAGTAAATTTCTGGTAATAATTAGGCGATTCATTTCAATCATTCGTATGTTCAGATACATCCGCATACCTAGAAGAAGCGCTAACAACTGCTCAAATTTTTTTCATATATTAAGAAGAGGTTGCTACATAGCCTTCAGTAGGTTAGGTAGGTGCTTAAAATTTAAGTGAATTAATCTACTGCTTTAGAAATTTAATTTTTTTAATGATTTTTTGAATACTGAGAGTCCAATGTATAATAAGCAGAAGACCTTTGTGTTTAAATCTGTTTCTTACGTAGGTAATACTGCAGCTCTGGTGATCGCTTACATTATTACGGCGACTTTTTGGCGTCATATCTTTTTCGTAATAAAACATAATACAGTCTTCAATTTCCCCCTATACAGCTACTCTCCATAGAGTAGTCCATAAAAGCTGCAACAATTTTTCCTGCTCATTAAAACTTAATTCATACGCTTCCTACGTGAAATTTGAGTTTTTACGAACGTGTTTGCTATAATAGTTACATCCTTACCGATAGTGAACTGGAACGAACACACTCCTTGGAGCAGTAGTACAAGCGTAATCAACTGAAAAGCATCTTGAAGTTTTCTGAATAAGCAAATAAGTAGCATTTTAACAACCTGCCTTAAACATGAACATAGCAGACATTGTTGAGTTCAGTAATAATCAACCGGTTTTATACAAGTTTGTATCTATTTCTGAACTGATTAAAATGCTTGTTTACTTCGAAGTCTTCTCTCGATTAGAAGGCACAGCTAGTCTACTATTTTTGCACATGGAGTAAAAGTCGTGATTTCCACCTACTTATTATGCACGACCACACATGAAAGAGATCACTGTAGTAAAACACAAAGGTTGCGATTCGACTAGAGTTTACTACGTCACAGAAGTCAGTTGCAACTGCAGAAATGTTCCTCTGCGTCCCTGTTTTCGACTCTCTGCGTCTCTGCAAAGTCGCATGGTATTTTAGTTAAAATTACGGGGATATTGCTTATTCGGAAAGCAATTTATTTACTGGACCTGAGGATTTGACCCTTTGCTTCCCCGAAGTTAGGAAGAATTAAACATTACAATTGCACATCAGAAAATTGACTTCAAAAAGCAATCTTTACTGTCGCTTTTAAAAAATAAGTTGCTAAGATGCCACTTTATTACTCTAAACAATCAAAAATTAGCAGTGGCTATCTCGATATCTACAGATTAAAATTGAAACTGCACTATGTCTCTTAACAAATTCCAAGTTCTTTCTTCTTTAAACCTGGGCATTCTTACAATTCTTGAAGTTTTCTTTTGCCTTACAGGTTTTTAGATGGAACATTTATTTTTGACTAACGTGGCCTGATGTTTCGACTGATTCGTCGTCTTCAGAGGCCTGAAAACGGTTCACAGTTTTTGTATGCGTTCTAGACCGCCAAATGTCTCATCTTACCATGCCAGTTCTCGACTTTCGTTCAAGCATATTGCCGAGAAAGCTATCAGGACAGAGAGCAATATCAGCGCTTCAGTTCGGTCTAAGGTCAAATCCAAGCTCATTGCAAAGTACGACCGAATTTGAGCATGGGCCCAGAAAATGATTCACGTGACGGAGATAGCCATCCTGACCCCCGATTAGAAAATGCATTTTTACAGAATGAGAACAGAACGGCAAAAGTCATTGTTGTAGGTAACACGCAGCTGTCTTCTAATGCTATAGAATTTCTTAGCCTCGGACCGTCTTTCTCACCTGCGCAAAACATCAGTGCTACCATGTGCCGCAAAGCAGTTGGAGGCCTAAACAGGCTCAGAGACATGCTTAGATCAAAAGCCTACCGTGAGAGTGCCGCGCAGACGCATGCTTTCGAGAGTAGGAGATTAGTTCCAGCGGTACCGTTCCGCAGTCATTCTATAGACAACCTGAACGTGTTTGAGAAATCGATATAAAATTCCATATCCTCTCCGCCGGTGTTTTTGAAGTCCTCAGTAGGTTTAAAAGACAAAGACAGACCAACTTGTCACGAAATCAGTGGCAAGGCTTCAGAGAGGTACGTGCATTGATAAGAAACGGCTCGACTCGCCTATCCGTTAGCGACAAAGGTGGTGAGTTTGTGGTTGCACCACAAGAACTAGATCGCAGAATAGCAGCGTTGCATCTTAGTAACACAACAATCTATAGATTAGCCTCTGAAAACTGTTTCGCGCTCAGTGCCGGAGGTTAAACGATATTTGGGTTCAAAAAGGAAAGACTGCAGGTCTCGAATTTATCAGTAGGCTCAAAATCGACCACCCCACTTGCCCAGTATGTTGCTATTTCAGCTGATACTGAGTTGATCTGATTTCAACTGCTGTTAAGAAGTGCTAACAATGAATGGGCTAGAAAGAAATGCGCGCGGCGTTGATTCGAAATTATTTGGAACAGCGACTTTTGGCTTGGAGTCATCTAATTTGTACTGAAGATGGAATTAGTTTCATAGCGTAGTGAAGAAGATCTGCTTTTTAAAGGCAGCAGCAACGCTCAAAAGGCCTCCTGAGTTTTCGACTGATTCTGAAAGAAGAACTCAAACAAGGGTTGAGGTTCAAATTTCTCGGATAAAAAGTTGTTTGTGATCAATGAAGTCGCCCCAGAAGACTCGTCTACGGTCTCGTGGACGAGTTCTCCAACTAGCTTTCCACGCTAGTTAGAACGCTATAATTCTTGGATATGAGTAGAACTAAGAGTCTCTTCCATGTCCTCGCGTTTAAAGGCAGCACCCACGGAAAAAATCGATTTTGAGATTTTTGTATTTTTTGTACACTAACCGCATGGGTTGCCCAAAGCTAAAGTAAGAAAGCACAAAAGTTAAAACTCACCGAGAAACTACCGAAAACACGCCCATCCCGCTTATCCAAGTTACGGTGGTGAGTGGACGAGTGTTCCGTAGACTTGTGCTTGAACAAGTACGCTTCGGTGTATCTGCATTAATAGCGTGTTACTCTATGAAGGCCCAACGGCAGAAACGGCAAAAATCCACATCCAGACCCGAAACGTACTTGTTCAAGCACAAGTCCACGGAAAACTCGTCCACTCACCCCCGTAACTTGGATAAGCGGGATGGGCATGTTTTTGATAGTTTCTCGGTGAGTTTTAACTTTTGTACTTTTTTACTTTGGCTGTGAGCAACCCATGCGGCTAGTGTACAAAAAATACAAAAATCTCAAAATCGATTTTTTCCGTGGGCGCTGCCTTTAAGACGGTTGAATGACCCTAAAAGAAAGCGCATGGCGAAATAGACAACTCGTCCGTGAGATGAAGACGAGTCTTTTATAGCGATTTTCTTCGTTAGCAATGACTTTTGTGTCGTAAAATATGAAGCTCAATCGCTTTCCGAGCTCCTTTTTCAGAATCCGTTGAGAACTCAGAAGGCGTTCCGAGCGTGGGTGCTGCCTTTAACGGCGTTTTTAGTGCAACTATTTATGTTTGATGTTTTCCGAAACCCACATTTTCAGTACCGCACAACTCTGATGTGAAGTCAATAATTATAAGAGCTTAGAAGGACTTTAATTCCCGCTAATATAGTCCCAAACTTTTTCTTTGTATTTTCCGTGGAATACACTGTAAACATGTCTTTGCCTCTACAAGTGCAACATTTTTTCCAGGGAACATTAGCATTTGTCCAATGACTGACTCCGACTTGTTTGGATTTGAAATATTGGCGATGGCAGAGCTGATAGCGCGGCCATAGTGACAGTGGCACTGATGGATGGCCTTCATTCCCGGCCGCGCCGCATCGCGCATCCCGTGGCGAGGTGTCAAAATTCACACGATCAGCGAAACAAAGGAAATTCCATAATGACAGATTTTCCGTGTGCATGGTTTAGATCGTTCAGATCGTCAAATCTGTCCCTACTCCTTGCTAATCTGTATTTGTGGGTTACTAAAGTAGACTACCAGTTATTGCTCTATAAATCAGCAAAGCAAATTCAGCGCACAACAGCAGTGTTATGCAACTTGTCTGCTTAGCTCAGGATGATACCAGCGCTTCGGCCATGATTGATGGCCGAATACGCCTTGACAGCCGCCCTTTCCTGCTCGCACACATAAATCCATGCTGCCGCACCACCCTATCAACTTTGCAATTTATGCATTCATTTATCTCTAGCAGTAGTTCTTCTCGGTATTTCTCTTATTTTATGGGAATTCTTCAACATTAGAGAGTTATATGCTAAAGAGACAATCATTTAAGGTTAATGCACGGCGTAACAGCTGTTCGTTCAGTTTGCAGCAATTTTTGAAAACAATCTGATTTTCAAAAATTCATAGCGAGAACTCATTTTAAAAATTTTGAGCTATTTTCCTCACAACTAGACACCGCTGTACTGGCCATTCTATTACTATTTTACAATTCTATGAATTTTTAATGAGTTTTAACTTAATTTTCCACGAATTCCTTGAATTTTTTTTAATTTTCGAAAAAAACACACAGCTTGCTAGCAATATACGTAGGAGTGTCCCTCAGACTACCTATGTCCTAATAAAACTCTGTAACTCCTTCCCCATAATGTTCTCGTTTATACAATAAAAAGGTAACCCAATGATACATGTGAGGTAAATGAGATTTTAAAGGTCCCCTCCCCCAAATCCTATGACTGCATTTCTTATAAGAAAATGAAAAACATCGAAGAATGACTCTACCACAGGTGAAATCAAAGGATCATAGCCTAGTTGTAATGAATGAGTTCGGCTTTTTT
>KN600195.1:0-13433 GCA_000797555.1 Oesophagostomum dentatum
AACTTGTACGAAAATGTAGAGAATAGAGGTGATGAGTAAATACTGCAGAGTACTTAAGCAAAAATTATCCGCCTTTAGTCAGACTTAGCTTGCTCCCACGCATTAGCCAGCTGGGCTCTGGTGGCAGCGAAAGACGGAAATATGTCATGCAAATTAGTATTTGCACAGCTCGCTTCCAGTAGTTCTCAATTCTTAGGGGAAAATCTCCGACAAATGAAAAGGACATTATTGACAACGTCGGAGTGTTCGAAAATAGAAGCACTAATAATTCTTGCAAAAGTAAAGCTATTTGAAGTCGATGGGCTCACTTTGCACGTAGCTACTCTCTAATACGAATGTACTTCTAGTAAAAGTTGGAATCAGAAGGGGTGTTCTTTTTAGATATCTGTTAATTTCCGCAAACAGGAGATAACGAGTTTAGGTTCTTTACCCTTTGAAACTGTACATTTGTTCGACAGCACGAGTAATAATGATCCGAGGAGCAGATTTCTATGGCAATCACACTTTTAGAGCAATAAATCTTTTTTCATTTGCCTAATAGCGATAAAACCTTTAGGTCCGTATGTCTCTTCCGAAAACAGACAACTACGCTGAGCTTTAGCTGTTTACAAGAAAAGGGTCTTAATTGTCGTAAATTTACACCGGTGAGACGTAAGCAACTTCAAGGTAGGGAATACATGGTCGGCAGAAAGGCGAACATCGTTACTGTTGGTAAAGCATACGGTAGATACACACAGCGACGAAGACTCTTCGGACATGAATTGCGGCATTTCAGTTAAGAAACTGAGGCTTATGCAGAGAATTCACAAGGGCATAGGTGAATAACACCAAAAATCAATAACCATTAATCTTGTCCCGTATCTCTTGCCTATTGTACGAAACAAATAGGATGAATTTCGACTGTTACTCTGGCAATTAAACTTCAAGAGTACGAGCTTTCAGCTCTTCAAGCTGCTGCTTTGAAACAGTCTTCAGTAAAAAAAAGCCTCGATTTGACACCATGAAACTCGTGCTTCAAAACCGCGGAACTACGTTGGAAATCGTTCAACGCTACAGAGCCCCGAAGTATGCCGATTCTTGCACCGACAGGACTGACAAATTCCACGATAGCCGTAATTATTGCGAAATCAAACCCATTTCCCAAAATTGGCTCGTTTTCTGCTCTGAGTTTCCTGCAGTCGCCCCCTCCCGCCTTGTGAACGGCACTCGTATTCTACATGAGCTGGCCGAAGTTCTCGCAAGCTTCTTGCCCAACAGTGCACATGCGCCGCCGCGGCTCAAAACACTGGTGCCGTTTCCGGGTACCACACCACCCATAAAGTCTAGAGTATACTGCACGAAAGCAGAAGTGAGCCGATCTAAGGTTATCTGTCTCAGTAGTGAGTGGAAGCTCGCTGACCTCATTCTTTAGGCACATATGTTGGCATGCGCTGTCAAGCTGTGAGATTACTAAGTTTTGCAAGTCCTAAGCGTCTTTAGATAGAGAATATCAAGACTGTTCACGATCTCTAAACACTTGTACAACCACGCGGCCGCAATAGTGTAATAACGATTACCTCCAGTACATTCTTACAGGCAGAAATAGCAAAGTTTTTTCACTGTTTCAAATTCTCTCCACCCCAGGCTTAAAAATCCATCTCAGAGCTAATTTTGTTTCTACTTAATACATCACTCAATCGATGATAGAGGTGGTAAATATTCTAAATCGGAAACATAAGGACGTGAGGAAGTCTCCTCGTACCTAATATACCAACTTATTTTCATTTACGATCTTCCCTCTGCTTTCTCCACTTTAATCAGTGTCTCAACTTGCCGCAAAAAAAGCTGACCGGAAATGATTACAGAAATATGTTCACGATGTTCCCCTCCGGGATTAATCTCCACTGCCAGTAATTTACGTGGAAGTGTTTTATATACCCTGGCAAATGTTGGTAATGTGAATGTTTGCTCAGATTAATCCCATTAATTCGCATACACGTGTGTTAACCTAGCTACTAATATACAAGTAGTTATTTTCGACCTTGTTTATGGGTCTAGAGTAGAGAGAGAAGCCGCGAGATCCGCTTGACCAGTGGAATCTGTGGCCTCGTACAGCGAATTAAACTCGAAACATAAGGCACTTTCTAACAGCCTGTGAGCCACAAAAATATTACGCAGTTTAACTTAACATCGAAAATGTCAAGGTTCGAACAAAGGAGAACATGGGGTTTAGCAGTTACCATCTGTCTCACTTCCCAATGGGATCTCGCATAGGACGGCAGCAAGCGCGGAGCAGTCGAGCGGCAGTCGCGGCACGGACAATCTCAAACCGGGACCCAAAACGCGAGCAATCAGCTGGCTTAGATCGATCGACCAACCTGGGTCCCGGTCAGAGCTACCCGTGTCGCGACTGCTGCGCCTGCTGCCCCGCACTGATCGCAGTTTTACGCGGCATCCTATCAGGAAGTGAGACAGAGGGTACTTTTTCATACGTCGATATATAAATAGTCATTATATAAATATATAAATAGAAGAGGACAAATAAGGGTATCTATGTTTCGGGCCGGTAACGTAACGCTGCCATAGAGCTTCGCGCGCCGCGCTCAAAAAAAGAAACGGTATGCGCAAGCCTTGTTTGTGTGTTGTTATTCGACCGAGATCGCTCGTTCACCACGAGAGATGCAGCATCACTGGGCGATATTATGCTACGGACCTCCGCACTCCTCAGTAAAATTCGATCTATTTTCTGAAAGGATTTTTGCAACGTACAACGAATTCAATGGGTAGATTGCAACAGCAACCTGGTACTATTGAGCTAACAATTCAGCATAATGCGAGTCAGGCTTTCCACAAATTCCACAAATATGTCGTGCCCATCCCTCCGATGCCTGATTTCACCATTTAGTCGCTTCGAGCTTAATTATCTTATCCAATATGAAGAAGTAATTTAGCTAGTGTTCTGTTATGATCACAGGCTGATGCTCAGAGCAATGGCTGAAAAGTACCTTATGAAACCGCAAATCTCATACAGACATAAATTTGTTCTTCTGCACCGATATGTTTCTCTACCAAAATTTTGTGTCACGAAAACATTGAAAAGAACAAGATGTTAGCTAAGCTGTCAGAGATCCTCACTGAAACAAAATTAAAAGATGGTGAATACGATCTCCGGTCTCAATAAGCAACAGCTTCGATAAAGAAGGGTACTGCATGATGCAGAGCTTCGCTTAGTTAGTTTCTGATTCCTTTCTACTACTGATTCTTATCGAAATGTATCTTATTGCATATTTCGTAATTGTTGTATCTTGTGTCATTGCCTCTGTTTAAAGCTATCTTTGGGTTTTCCTTTTCATGGTGTTTTGTTAGCATGGATTTCCGTATGATAAAGGCAAAGATAAAGATTTAAAAACATTCTATCTTATCGCATGCCGATCATGCGGTGCTATAGCGGGATGGCTCACGCATTTTTGACCATGTTAAATAACACATACAGTCCGGTCCGTAGCCCGCTAACACTGGGTGGCGACGGGCGGCGCCCTCGGCTTTCTTTGCCACAAATTGGCCTGGAACCTCTCAAAAAGACTAGGGACGCATTCTTTGCATATTATAGAAGCGTGTGAAGCTGCAAGTAGTAAGCCAAAAGGATTTTGGTCACTTTGAGTTTTTTTTCAAATTTTGTGTTTTCTTCAAGGTTTACTCGCTGACAAATTTTAACAAGGACGAGAAAAAGCCTATTTGCATGCGACGCAAGAATATAATTAGTGTACGTACTGGAAAAGCGAAGCATTTTCTTTTTAGATGTGCTTATATACTGCATTTGCGTGTGAAAGAAGTAGCCTGTGAGATTAGACGCAAGTTTCTGAACTCACGAAAACCTTTCCAAAACGGTTTATTTTTAGTGGAAGAATGTTCATGTTTTCGAATGTCACCCGTGAGAACACAGTCGTTTGCAAACAGCGTCACAAAAAAACTCCAACCCTCACTTTTTTGGCTTCCTTGCGGTACCGCGCCGAAACGTGACCTCGCGCAGTATGCAGCGCACTATCTCGCCGCTACAGTAACCGTCTATTGTTAGACAGTGGTTTTTCGGCTTGCCTGCGTATTTTATCGTACAATGCAATATTTCTAACCTCTGAAGTTTTATTTCTATCCTCTGAAGTTTTGTGGGATGACGAATATTGTGTCCTCCCATTTAATCAGATAATGTTGTACAAAACGCGCAGAGTGAGACACTAGATGGTTGCGACGCCATCAGTGCTAGCGAGAATTCCGAGAACCCTGAATATGAGGAAGCGCTGAAGTTCAAGAAGCTGGAGTCATCATTGATAAATGAGTACGTTAGCGAGAAATTGGTGCGCGCTAAAGTCCTAGCCATACTGGGGCGCCGGGTTCAATGGCGGGACCAGGATGAGCAAATCAAAACTGAGAAAATTATTTCAAGCAATCGTATTGTGCTCTCAAGGGCATTTAAAACCGATTGCGTTCTTCCACTTAAAATAAACCGTTTTGGAAAGGTTTTCGTGAGTTCAGAAACTTGCGTCTAACCTCATACAGGCACATCTAAAAAGAAAGTGCTTTGCTTATCCAGTACGTACACTAATTCTATTCTCGCGTTGCGTGCAAATAGGCTTTTTTCTCGCCCTTGTTAAAATTTGGCAGCGAGTAAACCTTGAAGAAAACACAAAATTTGAAAAAAACTCAAAGTGATCAAAATCCTTTTGGCTTACATTTGCAGCTTCACACGCTTCTATAATATGTAAAGAATGCGTCACTAGTCTTTTTAAGAGGTTCCAATCCAATTCGTAGCAAAGAAAGCCGAGGGCGCCGTCGGGTGGCGGCGGCCGCCGCCCGCTGCCACCCAGTGTTAGCGGGCTACGGACCGCACTGTAGATGATCACAGCAAGTGAAAATTTTTCATGATATTTTGATTCATCGCTGGCTCGGCATAACAACAAGGAAATACAGACCAATGTCACAACATAATCGCAAAAATCTGGAGGTTTACCGCAAGCATGTTTCCTTAAATTCAGAAGCCAATCGAATAGCTAAAGGTTCCTTTGTCATTGTATGTGGATGTAGAACTCGTAATGCGATATTAAGCCACCTGAATCACATAAATATTCAATTACACAGATATGAGATATCAGCTGACCTGATGCGTTAGTTCCATGCTGAAATTTTCACATTATCTCTTCAGTTAAACTCAGGTACGCTGGTGAGGCTATAATGCGTGTTGTATGTGTCAACAGCTTGAACAGATTCATATGCCTTATCACAAGTTTCATGTTGTTTTAGTTGTCCAAATAGAAGTGACTGACCATTATGCAGTCTCTAGCAAAATAGTGCGTTGCATTTAGTGTTCTTTATTCTCAAGAAAATCATGCTCTTTTACCAAGGATGAAACGGTTATTAAACCTGCATCGTCAAATAATTGCATGAACATAACGTGATAAGCTACAAAGATTAAACATTCGATTAAGCGATCGATCAAACTGTTTATAGACAAACCCCTGCTCACCAAATTTTACCGTGGATATCACGTCGAATGCATAATTGTCATTGTATTCGCGCTTTAGTTCGCAACAGCTCGCAACTTTTCGTAATAGGTAACGGTTCATCGCGCAGTGATACGCGTCAATTACGTGTTCGACGATCGTTGCGTACAAAGCAGTCATGAAGCAATTATAGCAGCCCGGTTAGTGACACTGAATGTTTCAATCCCACATGGCTCAATTGAAGATCTTCGGGTATTGTTGCGTACTACTATGCATACTACTATGTTTGAATACTTTTTTATTACTAAGTCGTGCGAGCAACCTTCGTTGCAGTGATCCTTGCTTATTTCCGTGTTTATAGAATTTTGATTAAGAACCTATATGAGTAAGGTACAGCTCTACTCAATAATACATATATTTGCTATCAGATTCGATTCTAAAAAATTTCGAAGGAGTTTTCCCAAATAAAAGTGTGTGAAAAGAGGTGCGCAATTCTGGTGACGATTTGTTAAACACTCGCTGGGAAAATAGACGTAGATAATTTTATCTCATTCTATAGTTTGCGGTACGCCACTGTGCAGAGGAAGAACCAAAGCTTGCTTGTTTTCAAGGCTGTTGACCCAAGACGCAATCAACTTCATTTTTTTAGGCTCTGACGAAAGCGATCAACGGTCAAGAATTGGGCATGCTCCATGCCAGTTTAGGTTGGTTTAAAGAGAAAAAAAATTTTTTTACCGAAATTCGGTAAAGGTTCGAACTAGTGTATGAGAAACTGCTGCGTTTATGCAAGGGGATTTTGCACTTTCAAATGATCTAGAAATATACAATAGGTACAAATTTACGTAATATAAGTTGGGGAAGAAAGAGGTTCTGTTCGGACGAAGACGGAACGGATTTATCAAGCACATGCTGAGAAAAGGGTTCAACGAAATAACTGTAAGTGGACTTGCTTTCGAAAAGCCAGTTTAGCTACCCGAAATGGAACTGTGTAATTCTGATTCCGCAAGTGCACTTAGTCTCATTAGGGAAAAGAATAATGCCAATGACTCTAATAGTGTATCTAATTTATATAGGCAACAGTTCGTGCTTCCTTTACGCTGATTAAAATAGGAAGTTAAACGACCTTTATAGAAAGATAATATTTTAACGTGATGAGCAGTGAACATCAGAGTACAGGCATACGGCAGACATTATGCACTTCTTATTTTAGCAAATGGTAGATGGTAGTACAGCTAGAAGGCCCTAGATCAACAAGTGCGGAGACTAGTAAAATATCCGTTTTATTGTATTAACTGTTAGATTGTTAGAAAAGTTCTCAGGGTTCACTTTAAATGATCATAACTTTCTAATACTAATCGGTTTGAGTCGAAATAAAACCACCTCGAATCAGCACCTATCTGCTAACACGACGCTAGTCGACTTATCCTATCAGCGAAAGAAAATGGGTGGCCGAGGCCTGACAAAACCGCGAAGGTACGTTACCTTGTTTTGATTGACAAAGTTCGACCCGTTCTCGGATCGAATCATCAAGCCTGATGAAAGGTGGATTCGGTGCGATAACAGGAGACTTTCGATAGCGGCTAGATGTCAACGACAAACGCCTCACGTAATTCCCAAAGGCAAATCCGTCATAGTTACAGTGTGGTGGTCGGCGGCTGCTGTAATCCACTGCAACTTTCTTGGAACCAGCCCATACCATCACTGCAGGGTCCTCTGTGAAGAAATCGATAAAATATACTGGAACTTGTGTAAGCTGCAGCCGACTGTAGTCAACAGAAGGGGCCCGATTCTTTTACATGACAGCGCCCGTCCACACGTTTCACAAATCACCATCTGAAAACTGAGCGAATTGAGGGCCGAAGTTCTGCCTCACCCGCCATATTCCCCAGGCCTTTCGCCAACCGACTGCCATTTTTTCAAGCACTTTCAAAACTTTCTCGTCGGCACAGCTCCTGCCAGTCAGGACAAGGCAAAAACAGACTTCGTGGATTTTATCAAGTGTCGACCATCCAGTTTTTTCGCTGATGTGAACCTCGACTAGCTTCGCGTTGGCAAAGTGTGACGATTCGAAGGTGTCTATTTGAACTAAATCCGATATGTATTAAGCAAGTTATGGTCGCTTAAAGTAGACCAGTTAAAACATTGAGGACATTTCGGACAACCTAATATTTCGCCCTGTTTCTCATTTGTACTATTCCAAATGACACTGAAATACAAATTCACTTCTATAAACGCAACCGATTATGCTCATCAAACAATTTCTTTTTCAGATAATTCCTCAGTTATTAGTCCCTTAATTCAAATTATCTGCTTCTACGCCAAAACGGGTTGCCAAGAAAACTTGAGGACTTTAGTCCCGGTAATACGTCTTCGCGGACCTAAGAGAAGATCAAATTACTTAATAACAGCATTCGGCCCCAGAATGGTTATCGAGCTATTATGGTAGGGATATTGGGAGCACGCTCCTCTACATCCCTACCATAGCTTGAACAACTAAAATTAGCTCTAATTTCCAAAAAAGGCGGCTTTCTTTAGATAACGTGCAGGTGTATGCTCCGAAAATACTGTCAAAATGTGATAAATGAAGTTGTTTCTAAGAGTTCATTCTATTTCGACATCTTCTCACTAAGTTGAACTCGTACGTTAACTGAACAAAAACTGCCTTTTTAGAAGTTAGAGCCTATTATAGCGGATTAAACTATAGTAGGAACGTAGAGGAGCGTGTTCCCTTACATGCCTACCATAATAGCTCGATAACCTTTTTGGGACGGAATGCTGCTTTTAAGCCCGCGACTACTGCTTCCACACATCTCTTCTTTCAGTATATTCGATTCGCACGAGGTTGCAGAGTTCGCAACCGTGTGAAATCGATAAAGATGTCTGCAGGTTGAAGAATTAGAAAGAACAATTAATAGTAAGTGGTTGAAATGAGTTTCCCTGCATAAGAACTGCAGACAATATTGCAAGTCACATACTTTAGAGCGGCAGCAGATCGTTAGTTATTGAGAGTTTCTCATTCCTTCTATTCATTTCAGGATTACGAGTACGCGAAGCTTTTGAAGCCTGTATAGCAGCCGTTTTATTTTCAAAAGTCAAGATCGCACGCAAAACTGTATCGCCATAATCTCCCTTTTCATATTTGCCCCGTGCGTAAACTATTTGGACTTTTTGTAGTTCTGATACCAGGTAATCACCAAATCTCGTGTATATTTACCACAGCTCCAAAATTTTCTCTCGAGTCAGATTTTTATAAAAGTCTCCCATTCTTCCTTCGAAAGCACCGACAATGATTTGAATAGAGATATAGAGGTACGGTTCACAGTCCAAATTCGTTGCTAGCTGCACTTTGTTTCGCACTCGCTTTTGTAACAAACCAAAAAATAAGTATTATATCTGGTCTGCGCTATTACTGTTGAATTCCAATAGCAGAGCTTCTGCAGCATGAAAATTTCTCATTCTTTTCACATGAAAGCACAGCTGTCCATCGGAGCCTGACTAGTGGCGAAATTTGTGTATCAAGCGTGTCGATAGCTTGCTGCAACCGACTGATGATGTGAACTACATAGTGGCTGGTGTTTGCGATGGAAATGTTCGCTTTTTGTGTTTTCCCCCAGTTTTCGTACTTTACCACTTTTCTGCGGCGTAATATATTGTTTTACTACGAAAATATGACAGTATGCCGCCGGCGGCGCACCCAATTCGCGCCAACCGCGCCACTAGTTAGCATTAATCAGGTCCGTGTGGACAAACTGAACATATCATAAACATACTATTGGAAAAACCGTCATTTGCTTCGCTTACAGCTACCAAATATCCACTCTTGCAGGAGTCAATTAAATATATAATCTTGGTTATATCTCTTCATTCATTTACGGAATCTCAAAATTGCAATGGTTTGATCATTGACAATTCTAGTACATGTAAATAGAGATATTGCAACCATTTCAGTTTCCCGACCTTACATTACTTCAAACTCAAATGCCACCTTAATTCTTTCATTATTATGGGGAAATTTAGCTTACCGATTAATAAGTTTTCCTGCTTACGAGTACTCTATGCTGTACATAATTTACACATAAAAGGAAATCAGACTTCGCTAGGGAAGTACGATTGAAAGGCGTCACAAATGAATTTTCGTACTATTCTAACGTAGCACTTAGCACCTATGTAAGCGATCGTAGGTCGCTCAAAAGCTGAAGAAATAAAACGCATCCAGCAGCGAACCGAAGCATTGCAGCAAGAAAGATGCTTGTCGAGAGGCTGACAGATAAATAAGCTCATCTTACTCGAAGGTGTGGATGATGTGGAGATGAGAACTTGCAAAAACATGTTTTAGTATTGAAATGGAGCGATGCAGCCTGGATGTCTGTATAGCAGTTGGCTCCTAAGATTAAGGAATACAAATTAAGTTGCTGAGATAATCACAGATCAAACCAATTATTAAAACATAAAATGCGTACACTGACTAACGCGTTGCAATAAAAATAGAAAATCCTCTTCGCAGGAGCTTAGCTATCACTCTAGGATACCACGCTTAGTAGATTAGCCAGGATCAGTTAAGGCTTTATTGGACAATAAGTAAACGTATAATCGTTTGAAATAGAGAAGAACAAACTTAAACGGGAGATTGTTTAGCGCGAAAATATCATCAGCAAAGTGGTTTCCGCAAACAATAGGCAATAGTTTGACGTTGTTTATCGAAGATGAACTCTATCAGAGTTACTCATCTGCGAAATCGCTCTAAATTTACGTAATTCGCCTGTGTAGTTCTTTTCAAAGGAAGCATCGCTAGCGTATCTAGTGAATATGAAAGACAACGAAATATTCATGCCTATAGCAAATTTCTACGTGTGATTACAACTCTTTTGAGAGATTAGTTCCGCCACAAGAAGATCCTTTTAATCTAAAGAAGTCAAAGAAGTGCCAGATGCATCTTGCCAGGACAATAACATTGTCTCCGAAGGGTAGTTTATGCGAAAACAGAAAGCAAAGTACTTATCGTTTTATTTTTATCTATGAACCTTTTCATCTAACCATCCTACGAAAGCACAGTAAGACGTCTAGGTTAAGCTTAACATTTAAATCTGAGAATGCTAAGCCTATAGAAATGTTGGTATAAAAAGCCGCGCATCCCCCTGCTTAATCCTTTCTTTATTGCTGACCTTAGAAGGGAACCTTTTAAAAGTTCAGAGCTTGACACGCCATATAATCAAGAGCTAGCAAATGTTGTAAGAAAGCGGTGCACAAATAAGCAGAGCAGAAGCCTTTCCGCTTTAATAACAGTAGTTTTTTATAGAGTGGAGTCATTTGGAGAAACAGAAAAATGACTATGATCTGCGCATTTTGGCCGAAAGAGCAAAGCACTGAGAGGAAGAAGCTATCTTAGAATGGAACCTCTCACATACTTAAAAGAACAGCACGACTCAAACAAACAAAACATTCTAAAATGCTGAACATAACCTTATGAAAATTTAAACTTCATGAGTCGAACCACTAAGAAACCGCTGAGCATAGATCCTGCTTTTGCAACGTTTTTCGTAAGAATGTGCGCCAAATTTTGAAGCGGCTTCAATTGGCGTGCTTTTATACTACTGTTTTCTTTCATTTTTAACCTTTCTGAAAGGCAGAAATTCTCGCAATGCGAACATGCAGTGTACCAGGATGAAAGCGCATAGCTCTCCTGTAACCAAAACAAACCCAGAGATGAACAAACTGGCAAGGAGAGGAGTGGCCTTACGGACAACCACTGGCTGCCATGAAAGGAAAGGTGCTCTGACCAGCTCGCGAGAAATTCAGTCCAATACTCCCCAAATGTGCACGGCTATACCAGTCCAACGCTTCTCGGGCTGTTCCGGCTACAACCCAGCAGCATATTTTCGCCAGCCGTTAGAGACAAGAGCGTGACAAAACAATTCCAAGATGAAGAGGAATGGCGGTCTCGTGCAGAAGTGGTGTCAGAGGTGCGTCTCGGTCTCTTCGTTTGCGCGGCTCCATCAGTCTCTTTTTCAGCGTTTTTCTTTCCCTCGTCCACACGCTTAAAACATACACACCTCTCTGTGTGCCGGCCGCTAGGATGCTTACTGTTTTTTATTAGAAGAGGAGAAAGGGATTTCACAACCAGTTCTGTAGTCAACCTATATGGCCTGTCATGATATTTTTTCCCGAATATTAATGTGAAAAAGAGATGTCACTGAATAATATGGTTGCCTTGCTGTTAGCTCTGAACATCCGTTGTTAAAAAGTAGGCCGTAGCATCCTCAGAAAAAACCTTTCTAACTCGCTGAACAATAACTGCTTCTGAAGCTAAGAAAACTACGAAAAATTCGACTTCATCTAATTTCATTCTTTCTTTTATCGAGTTCTTATTCGTAGATTTGGTGAGACATTTCCAGCGCAAAAAATGTTTTCGTATATATGCAAACTATATGTACAACTACAGTATATACAAACTTTACAGTTCGCACTTGTTGTTGCCGTATGCGTACCCTCCCTATAAAAGCTGAGTTCTGTTGCTTGTCGCTCAATAGTTAGGACATTTAAGGCTTAAATTGCCACTAAGTGGGCTAGTTGAGTTCCTGGTAAGTAAGGTGTACTCCCTTATAGCTATTCGGCGAGACAACTCCTTCTAACTTCATTGCCCAGTTATTATATTCGGTTTAGAAGACCCATAGCCCTAGCAGATTACGGTGATAACGAGCAGTGTCGCTTTATCGTGGAAGCAACCATTAGGAAGGACTATAGTCCGATCATCAGAAAAGAAACTTTGCAATCGCTAGCCAAAGCCCGAAGTTTTCCGTACAATTAGACGAGAGTTCATGAATCTTAGCCGTTTAAGAATTCCTTGATTACTTGTCAAAAAAGTGACCTAATGAAGCTTCCAGGGAAAGAACGAAGTGCGCTATACTACGGCTGCTGAATAATTCCTTTCTTCCTAGTTTTTTTTTAATCGAGAAGGAATAACCAAATAGCTATGACTTAGGGGGCTGCAATGAAACATAGCGAAGTTCGAGAGGTCTGCACCCATTTCAACACTATGTACTGGAAAAGGCACATTATCATCTGCAATTGTCTTGAACAAGCGTGAACGAGCGAGGTCGAGCATTTCGTAGGCATTTCACATTGAAGTACGAAATATTGTTTATCTATATACCGTCGATGTTACATTTTAAAATGACGTTCGGTTTCATGGATCTGTCTCTTGTCGATCATAAAACTTGAGTCCCAGCTGGATATTGTCTTCTTTATTTCTCTTACGACATACCTATTAGCCGCGTACCTAACTTCACAGTCCATTCGTTCATCAGAAATTCAAAGTTTTGGTTTGTTCTTAGTAATGCGAATATGCTCAGGTTGCATGTAGATTGTACCATGCATGTGAGTAATTGAAATAAAAACTAAGGAAACAAAAAAACTTGTGCCAGCAGTATATTCAACAGTCTTCGTTGCTTGAGAATACGCCGCAAAGCCGAAATCCTAGGGACCTCCAATGCGGAAATTTGATGAACATGTACTTAGGGATATTAGAATGAGAGAAGGAAAATGCCACGAAGAAGTGCAGTTACGAGGACAATATCTTAAGTGCACATAAAGAAATACAAAGAAGATTTAGGAGTAAGGAGATTAGCATTGGAGCCACAAGTCAGCTGGTTACGTCATCGGGAACAAGATTGCACGACCAGCTTGGGAGTTGATGTATAGGCCGGTAATCATCTAATTACGAGTCAGATATAGATAGATAAACTTCCTGGTAATTATGACGGTAACCAACGAACAATTTATTACTCATATATAAATAGAAAAATTTTCTAGCAAGAGGTCATTTGTCATAGAAGGTTATGAACGGAGCGTGACCACGTAGCGTAGAGCGTTATGTTCTTAGTAGTGAAACACGAAAGAGATTTATGAAGTATTAATAAATAACATTACTGTTTGTGCAGGTGACAAAGCTCACCTTCTAAA
>KN600196.1:0-13087 GCA_000797555.1 Oesophagostomum dentatum
TTGTTATGAAAAGTGCATTTAAAATATGCATATTCAGGAACAGCGTTCTATCATCCCACGCATAACAGAGTGACAATTCCCTAAGGGCAAATCGCGAGATGTTGCTAAATGCGGAGCCATAAAGAGAATGTACACACATTAAAAGAGCAAACCAGACGAATAAAGGGGACTCGTTAGAGGCAGCGCCTGCGGAAAAAATTCTAGATTTTTGCATTTTTAGAATGCCTTTCACAAGATTTCTCAAGGCAAAATAAGAGAGCAGCATAAGATTTACAATTAACTGAGAAAATGCCGAAAAACGTGTGTGCCCAAGTTAGGAAAATGGACGAGTCGTCCCGTCCACAGGAAGAGCACAACAAATCGGATAAATCATAATCATCACATCATAAGCTGAACTTTCAGAAGAAGACATTCGTAAAAACAAGTACCATCAGTTCTCTGGAGCACAGCAAAATTGTCTGGCGGAAATTTGACGCTATAGATCCTAACGATTATAAAAGTGCTGTGGCAAATTCACGCAAATGGCAAAAGCTCAGAATTTCTAAACCACGTCCGTCCCATAAAGAAACAACAAATATAAGCTGCCGTGGCTTCTATCTATGCAACTCAGAAAGGAATCCTAAATGTCCAAGTTCAGCTGTCCCAACACCTGCAATGTGCGCGAGGAACGGACAACTCGTCCATTCTCCCAAATTGCACAGAGCGCTTTGGCAGTGAATTGCGAATTCTGTGCTCTCTCACCTTGGTATTGGGCAAATCTCGTGGAAGGTATTCTAAAAGTTCAAAAATCTCGAAATTTGCTTTTTTTTTTTCGTGGTGCTCCCTTTAATGCCTGCTTCAACACCAAAGGGAACAATAAATGCGTTGCAGCTACAACTTCATAACTATCCTTTTGAATAGTTGCTATGAGAAGAGATAGAAATCCCACCCAAGAATTATTTTAGCATCACAAAAGTTAATTTTTGCAATTGTTTTTCAGCAGCTAGTCCTCTGCAGGAGAAACAGAGGCTCTGTACGAAGTAGAGGTAGTCGAGTAAACAGTAGAAAACAAGCAGCATAAATGAAACGTTGTTAAATTCAAGAAATAAATCCAGATACCGCTGAATCTTAGAGCTCGCGCTCAGATCCTGTGAAGCTAGCTATCGAATTATTTAAAAGTGCTGCATTCAGAAGCATGAAAACTATATCTGAAGAAAGTTAAATTGCGCCGAAGGCGTTCCAGCTTTAAAAACACAATACTCATTTAAACGCAAAATTGTAGTTGCTTTGCCTAGCCCTATACAAGCAAACCAGGGTGAAGTGACCTGATATGGCACTGGTTCGCATACGTAGGTAAAAAATAGATCCGAGCGTGAGTGAATTTCTAACGAAATCAGACCTAGGACGACCACATTTATTTGCAAGGGCATGATTTTGCAACCTCGATAAACAAAGCGGTAGGCAGTTATAAAATGACGCACAAAATGCTGCGCCCGATTATGCATATTTTCCCGAAACCTTCTATAACTGTCAGTCTAACTCGCAAAGGGTTGCATCAGCTCAATAACATGTTTACAACGTTTAGAAGATCACAGACGGAAAAGGAGGAGAGAAATTTTTGCATGGATTTGCACAGGATCTCCACTTGAGCAGAGGTTTTGCAGTCGGAATTTCTAGCACCTGCTCTATCGCCAGAAGAACGCTTCTCGTTACGCTAACTGATCCGAATTCAGGCGACGCATCAGCGTACAGTTCTAGGAAAATGGGCTGCACAAATCGACTGGGTCTTGTCACTTCATATATGTACTTCGTTCATGAGTCTATGAGAATATCCGTATTTTAGCCGACAGTCGCTTGAAATCCACCTTCATTTGGAGATCCTTCATCGTTTTATGTAAAAATCTATTAATCTTGTATGTTACCTTCGTCTAAAAAGTGTTCTTCGGAATAATTTGGTCAATTCGACCTTCAGACGCCCTGGATCATAAGGTAAAAAGTCATGGAACATGTGGACGCGAAGAAAAAGTTGTAGGCATCCGCGGGAGAAGCAAAATTGAAATAGTTTTGCATACATAAATAAAGAAGTCCATTTAATCATGTCATATCCTCCGGTTACAGCACAAAGCTTAAATACCCATCACTCCTTAAACAAGTCGACTATTGTCCCTCACAAATCACCAGTTTAGGCTACAGTGCTCCAAAAAAAAGATGTCCAGATGAAAGAAGCAGCGCCTAAGAACTCTTTGCTCTTTAGCGCTGTGTATTGTTGTATCCCTACGTGGTGAACAGAAACGAATATGACCAGTTAAAGGCAGCGTACCACCAAAACTTTATTGGTGAGTTCTCCTAGTACGACTGTCACGGAGGGCCTGCTCTATAACCCTACTATAGCAACAACGCCCAAAACCTACTCATTATGGAGAAGTAGCCTTATGAAACATGAAATCCCTACTAATAAAAGTACAATGCGACAAGGAACACAACTCGGAGCAAGGCTCTGAACATAGGTAATGGAGATGAAGCTTTAACTATGTCGTCTGCTTATTCTCAGAAACATATTCGCGCAAGAGGAGTAATCTAACATTAATTCTTAGGCCGTTCCTTGGCTCCGTACTTTGGCGTATCGTAGCTTTTATTGGCAGAACTTTCTTTCTTGATAAGGTTTTTTCTCCTAAATGAGTAGGTTTTGGGGGGTTGCTACGATGGTAGGGTTACAGAGCAGGCCTTTCCTGATAGTCCTACTAGAAAAACTCGCCAACCAAGTTTTGGTGGTATACTCTTTAATAATCTGCAATGCATTCTGTGCCTAATCCTTTGTCTATTAGTGGCAAAACCTGGTTCAAAAAATAGAGAGAAATAGACAAAACACGAAAGTCTCAAATCGCTTAGTCCCTAGCACCTCTAACAAGTGAATCATAAACTCGGAACGTCTCTATCAAATTTCCGAGGAGCAATTGTATAGTACGAAAGGGTTGGGATACGTCGGCTACTCGAACGTCCAACCCTGATAAAGTGCAACTCAATAATCTTATCCCCAGGCAACTTAAATATTCATTACCTCTCTACGCAAAACAGGGAGAAAGCCACGTTCGATTGTCCCAAGATCTGCTAAGCGCGCGAGGGATGGACTACTCGTCCATTTTCCTAGGTTGGACAAGCACTTCTTCGGCATTTTCTCGGTGAATTGCAAATTTTTGCTTTCTTATTTTGGCTTTGGGCAAACTCTGAAGAAGCGTATTTTAAAAATGCAGAAATCTCAAAATCTCAAATCTCAAATCTTCCCGTGGATGCTGCCTTTGAAGGCAGCATTAGGTCCCAGCTATGGTGTTGAGGACGACAGGAGCAATCTCCTTGCTATATCTGCCGAAGTTTCAACCGCTATATTTAGGTAGGTAGCTCCGTCTTCCCGAAAAGGGAAATTTATTCAGCAAACGTATGAAGGCCTGTGCTGAAAATTGCGTGGGTTTCTTGCTAAGAGCTTAATTTATTTTTAAATGTTTCTATTAGGTCGGATTCATAGTGAGCTGAATAAAATCGCTTTTTTGAAAATTAGATATCAGTACTGTGAGTTCTACTATGGTACGGATGTGGAGGAAAGGAGCCTGCTCCTGGTCCCCTACCACAGTAACTCGAGTGAGCTTTTTTGAGAGCGAATGTTCCCCTTAAAGCAAAAAAGTGAAGAATGTTCATCTGTTCGAATATTTAAGTGTACAAAAATATCTGTTACTCACGAACACGCAAAATCGAACGTTTTCAAACTCTGGCCTACCTTACAATATTCGCCTCTCTCCTATCTTTTAAATGTTCACATTTTTTGAATATTTATTCGAACACACATATTCAGCAGAATATTCATATCAGTTATTTTCAGCAGAAGACAGTTGAGAGCTAGTGAATGATGTTGTTCTTGTGCCACGGAGGTTGCTAGGAAGATGACTTTATTGGCCTAACGTTTCAAATTCACGTCGTTGTCAAAGGCTTGAAACTGGTTTAGGATCCTATAACTATCCACAACCTACTCCATCAAGTACCTCCTCTAGCTTGTGCGTTTAATTCGTCCCAACAAACATAGGAGGACTATTAGCATTAAGACTCGCTTACCAGGCGTTCTACCAGTTGAGAGAGTCCACCGTTCTTCTCTCTGCATTAGGTCAGTATGGCAAAAATGGTCGAATGAGTCTGACTAGTGGTGCTGAAAGCGCACATAGCTCAGATTACAGTAATCTTCTGTCCTTGCGAAGATTATCTGAACCTAGGACAGCTGTATATTGGAGCAGGAGGAGAATCTGATGAGCACCGTACATTTTCTTGGTGAGTCATACTAAATTTTCATTTTAGAGGCGGTGGCATATAGGGGCAGCTAGTCATAGTTCATTAGAAGAAAATGTTTTCTTTCTTCACTGCTTGACCCTTTCACATCAAAAATTTTTCGCATATTGCTGTATAAAAGCCTAGCTCTGACCTCCCTGCTACGTCCCAAACAGATCGAATTTCTAAAAGCTCAACATTCTTATCAAATGCTTCATCTGTTCTTCTTCCTTTGCTTCATACCGGTATGTTTCGAGATTTTCGCACCTCCTCGTTCAGCAAAGGTATATTTCTTAAGATTTTCGGAAATGGCTTTTTCTGGAATAATATGATAACCATATTGCTTGGAAGTGACCGTTTGGGAGAGGACGCAAAAGAAGAAGCACTGATAGATTTCGTGAATTTGGTAAGCTAGTCTACTGCTGCCTTCTTCATTAGTGCGCTGCTTTACAGCTGGACGATTTTGGCGATAAGCACGGAATTCATTACAATAGAAGAACCCGTGAGCTTCTTTATTCCGATTTCAATGGTTGGACAATGGCCAAATACGGTTTGAAGAACACAAACTGCGAGCAGGTGAGGCCAACACTTCCTATACTGGAGGATAAGAGTTTTGCAGTTATTTTCTTTTCGAGCTCTTAACCCAATTTTCTACTTCGTTTCTGCTAAATCTAGTACAAGCAGTCGAAAGCGAAGTCGAAAATACAATCTGTTAAAAAAAACAGTGAAAAAAGTGCAAAAAACCACTTTTTCAGATTTTTCGTAACGTAGCTCTGAGAAAAGTTTGGCAGTTTCTATCATAACAAGAACATGAAAAATCCAAAAACCTATTGCAATGACAGTGCTCTTTTAATAGTTTCTTTTTGGAACAATCCAATGCATCGACAATTTTTTTGCATCGCAGCAGTATGAACCAGCCAAGGTACTTAGCTACTACTTTTGTCAAAATCTGGTCATTTTTTCAAGCGTAGAAAGAATTTTTCACAAGTACTTCTGACTTCAACGTTTCCGATTTTCCTATCCAGTACATCGAATAAGTTTCCAGTTTCGTTTAAAGGCAGCACCCCCTCTAAAACCGAATTTCGAGATTCAGGTAGTTTATGAAACCTCGGTGGCTGAATAGCCAAAAGCCAAAGCAAGCGCCGGTAGGCTGCTCACTGCGGAGAATAGGACCGAAACGTCGGGTACTCGGTGGATCAGTTACGAAGGATGCGGGGACGAGTTGTCTTGTCACTTTATTTCCCACACTAGTTAAAGCGCTACAACCATCTAGCATGATAGAGTTGTACACGCTTTCCATGTCCTCGTAATTGAGGCGGTAAGCGACTGCAACAGAAAGAGCGCAGCGAAATGGAAAACTCGTCCACGAACGTCGCGGACGAGTCTTTCTTAGCGAATTTCTCGGTCAGGAATGAGTGCTGAGCCGAGGAATTTGAACCTTAACCCGTTTCTGAGTTCGTCTTTCGGAAACCATCGAGAACTCAGAAGGTGTTCTGAGAGTGGGTGCTGCCTTTAACCAAAATGGGGGCGGGATCTACGTGTGGCTCCTAATCAACATTAGATCCTATTCTAAATATCACATGTCTAAAGCGATGGCGAAACTAAGGGGAATGGTACGGCTGCTGTGCGACGCTGGCCCGGTGTACAGCAATGACGGTACCCTGGACTGAAAGATGTACAGACACATACTACTCAGTAGGGTTACGTCATATTTACCCGCAGTGCCAGGGTGTAACGCCTCAGAATGGAATTATGAAGCAAAATAAGAATCCGGAGCTCTGAAACTACAATTTCTCATAGAATTTGCATCGCTTTTTTTTATAAAATTAAACTTCACGCAAAGTTTTTGACCGCTTATAGTAGCTTTAGCAAAAATAAAGGGAAAACTTGAGCAAAAGCTCGAGAGAAAGAAAAAGTGTCAAATTTTTACCTCCACTGTAGCAAAACGTCCTAATGCAAAACTGCAACTACATAATCATAATGATACATAATGAAAATCATAATCATAATAATGATAATCATAGTCATACATAATGAAAATCTACTATTTATTTGCAGCTGCGAGAATTTCTAAGCAGCGTTAAAGCCGTAGATTACCGCCTAAAGTACGTTGAAGTGGACTGCGGAGATTGGACATTCTCCCTCTGTATGACATTTTCCTGCATGCCTTACCAGTGCAGGTATACGTCTGCTCCGACTACAAGAACCCAGGTGCTTCGTCGCAAATAGTTTTGTCTGTTTTCGTATGAATAAATGTTATGTCAGTATATCTTCTCTAGAACACGCATGCAAACCAGAGAGTGGCAACCTCTAGCTGAAATTAGTTGTTTCTTGATCGAGCATGTAAGTAAGATGTGCATCATTTAACACACTGAAGACAATCCGATCCGAAATTGGGTCGTAGGCATGAACACAACTTTCACAACGCACCACACAACACGATTTTTTTCGTCTCTTTCCGTCATCAATTCCTACTGCTGACGAGAGCCCTTCAAGCTCTTCTCCATTGTAGAACCAGTAACACGGAGTAATACAGCCACGACACCAACTAAATCGGTTACATCTACCGCTGCACCGATTCCGTCAAGCACTTCCCGTCAGATACTGCCACACTAAACTTGTCCGGTCAAATACTTCAACCCACTGCATCAATATGTCAAGTACTTTTAGAAAAATAGCAGTAGCGTTAAGTACTGCAGCCACCACCCACTGAGTCAACTGGGCCATTGATGTATCGATACCACCAGCTAGAACGACTGTAGCACCTGCCATTACAACCACTTTTCAAACCTTATGACTATGACTATAATATTCCGCAAAACGACACCGTAATCCCTCTCTTTCGCGGACTATGACTAGTGAGGTGGGCGGGGCGCGGGACCAAAGGGGCGCAAGTCGTGTTCAAACAGGTTCAAACACACAGAACTAGCGTTAAGTTGATCCAGTCTTTCCGTTTCGACAAGCTTCTTTGTTTTTCAACTTGCTTTGGACTCCATTTATCGTCCAAAGCAAGTTTGGCCCCGCTCACCTCACTAGTCATAGTCTGCGAAAAAAAGAGTAAATATCGCAGCACTATCGGATAAACCCATGTACGTCTGTGTATTCTTTTCATTAGCAGATAAACACTGATAAATAAATTTGCATCCTTGAAGACGCTAGTAAATGGATCGAACAGAAACTTCACGCCATTTTGTTGGGAAGCCGCTTTTAAATCCTATCCCACGTGTCAGTCACGTGCAGCCTAAACAACATGACCGATTAATATCGCCCTCCGCTATCAGCGAATACCGAAATGGACAACTCGTCCGTGAAAATGATTTGCCGAAGGCATAAACCTTCCCAACACCCTTATGAGACAGTATTTCTGCAGTGATTTTCGAATCCTAGCTCAGGCACACTTCTCAAACCAAAACTAAAAAAAAACTGTTCTACAAATCAGTATGGGTTTGACAGGTGGTCTTTGAATAAACATATAAGTGAACATTCTCAAAAAGGTATTCTCTATCTGTGAAACGGTGCCGTTTGTCATTTCTAGGGGTGCGAGACTATCCATTTCGGCGAGGGCGGAGTCCGACCGCCCACCCCAATAACTCGTCCAAAATTTCGGGTCCGTAGCGTAATGTTTCCAGAGGCGGGATTAACGTTGTCGGGCGCGAACAAACTCGTCCACATCACAGCAAACACAGGACTTTAAAGGAGACGTGTGGACCAACTTGTTCGCGCCCAAATCGCTGGCCCCGCCCTTGGAAACATTACGCTACGGACTCCAAATTTCCACTCCGAAGCAGTGCAAATTCAACTTGAATGTGAACGAGTTGGTAGCCACGTTTCAACTGGGCCAATGGCAGAATTCATACGGAACTCATACCCCATTATTAGCAGTGGTTCAGTTTTTTTTACGGACAGGGTATGTCCGGTATAGTTACCGCACCTCTCTGATGGTGAGATCTCCAGGTAGCCGGTAAGCGGATATGGACGATACTTCAAACTTGGGTAATCAAACACTTATTAAATAGTTACTGTGAACAATAATAGTGGAAGAGTGCTAGAGGAAAAAGCAAAAAAGGCAAGTGATTTTCAGAATGGTCTGGGATATCCTTTTATCCTATCGGTTTTCTTCGCGTTCTTTGCCCCATTCTTCGATGTGGATCAAATGCGATGGCGAGCTGTTCCAGCCTGATATTCTTTGATTTTCCTACCGCTTTTTAAAATCGAATCATGAGAAACATCACAGTATCGATGGATTCGAGAGATGCTCTACAGGTGGGCAGTGGATGAAGAGCGTTTCCACGGAAATTCGCCAGAAAATCACTCTGGAAGGTATTCGGGTCCAGCAAGAAAAAAATCCACGTATTGTCGTTTCCATAACGAGCGTTAATCTAACACTGTACTGCTTCAATACCATGTCGCAAAGCCCAATATTTCCTCTGCCCAGTTTTACTTCATTATTCAGAGACGATAAAAGGTACTCAGGACAAGGTTGCTTAGTATTTCGATTTTATTTTATTTTTTTAATCACAGAAACGTGAATTCATGGATTGACGTTTCTATGACGTGCGTTGGCCTAACACTACCCTGCTTCAATACACGCATAGCCGACGCAATTTCGGAGGCGGTTCACTGATGGTGTGGGGGGGCCTTCTGTAGTAGCTACAAACTCCATCTCGCATTCGTGTCGTGTCGCGTGGATTCGGGGGAGTACCAAAATGTTCTTCGAGAGCATCTACTGCCGTTTTTGCTAAGGCGTCACCTCCAGAAGTACATTTTCCAGCAGAATAACGCAGCAGTTCATACCAGTGGATCCACCAGAACGCGGCTTCAGGACAACCACATTCGAGTTTTAGACTGGCTGACACGTAGTCCAGACCTCAACTCTATGGAGAATCTGTGGGGGATTCTCGTATGAAGGATTTAAGCCAAACATCGACAGTTCGACATCGTGGAAGCATTGCGGGCGGCAATTCTGGAGGCATGGGACGGCATCAGCAACGACATCATCACAAATTTGGTCGAGAGCATGCCACTTCGTCTGCATCAAGTCGCTGTCAGACAAGGAGCTTCGATAGATTATTAAATCTTGAAATAAAATATGTTGTTGTGAAGTGGACCTATAGTTTTGATACAACCCCAAAAGAGGAAAAATTCCATTCAAAAATTATTTTTGAACACACATGCATGGAAGCTTAGTTCTAGGGGTTATTTTTTGTGCTGAATCCAGTAGAACTAATAGGGATACTCAATAGCTTTTGCAACCCATGGAATTGCAAAAAAAAAAAAAAATGGGGTGGACATATACTTTCGTTACGCACTGTATAACTATCATTAATTAAGGCATCCATATAGCAAAGTACATAATATGGTAAATAAAACCTTTACTTTTAAGAATATACTGAAATATCTTCCTGTATTTGGCACTTTCAACATTTAGAAAACCAAGCTACGTGGCTCCAGTATACTAACGATAAGTACATCCAGTATAATACTATTCAACTACTTCTCTTAGGACAACAAGACCCGCTAAAAGCACAAATTTAAGGATTAGTCTGTAAGTTTTGTTTAAGAACGGAATAACAGACACAAAATTTGAGAACACAATGACAAGAAATGGAAATGTATGGCGAACAATGAAATCAACTGAATGAGGTTACGAGATTGGAAAATATATATCTTCGAGAATAAAGCGGGTCAGCGAAGCGTGAACGGTAGCGTAACCATTTGACCAGCTGTCTTCTGAAATTTCCATGCTTATTTATAAATAAAACAGTTCAAATCCAGTGAAAGATGGCGCAAAAAAAAGTCATACGAAAGCAAAAGCATACTGCGGAAAAGAGAATCCTGCTCACTCGCACTAAACATCCGGTAAAAATCCCTGACAAAATGCAGTAACATAGAATTTAGTTTTTTGCGCTCTCCCATCTGCCAACGTACTAATCATAGATGGGTGTATGCATATAGGCATGCACAGTCAACGCAAGTTTTTAAGCTGGCTTACCCACAGGCGAGCATGCGCCTGTACATAGTGTGTTGACAAACAGGAGAGTACAAAAAACCATAATATGGTAGTACAGTTCATCGGAAAATTTTATTTTTAGGCAAAGTTCAATACGAACAAACAGAAGTTTTTTTTTTCGCCAGTGTTTTTTGTTTTCGAATGAGTATTCGCGCCATTTTTTATGCAAATCGGTAAGAAGAATGATGGTATGTATGGACTGGTGCTATTATGTCAAATTCTCATGTGCCTAGGCCACATAGGCTCTTAGTAAGGTGAGGTAAGTAAAGCTGACTTAGGGCCTGGGTATACTTGCACTGAACTAGTGCCAAGAAGTGGTATACAACGAATACGAAGGAGAGGGAAAAGACGAATGCCAAGACGGAAACACGTCCGCAGGCGCCAATGAATGCATAGCATGGTAACGGTCGATCTCAATTTCGGCCGAATTTCCTTCGCGTCTGATACTCAGTCCGACGCAAGTATACCCAGGCCCTTACTGGAAGCTTCTGTGACCTATACGCGTGAAATCTTTGTACAATAGTGCATATTCAAGCATACTCTCGTTTTTCGTATCGATGTTACATGTAGCATCAAAATCACCAGCGCTCGTGCCATTAAGCTAAGCCAGACCCGCCGTAAGACCTCGGTATACCGCCAGTAACCTTTGCTGTGGTGATGGCAGTGTCATATGTACTGTATAGTCCTTTCACAAGACTCCCGGTAGGCGGGGCCTACGTCGGTTGCAGACAGTGCGCACCATTAACGTCACATTCTATGCTAGCTCACTAATACGACGTGAAGAATGCGCATTGTCTGCAACCAACGTTGGGCCCCGCCCGCCGGGAGTCCTACGAAAGGACTGTATTAGACGACATATGCATGTGTGAAATTATTCGCTGCTGTTCAAACTATGCATACTTCATCCATACTAGCTGGGTGGACAGGCACTACCTTCCATCCACCACAAGAAATGCACATTAAATAAAATCTGGACAGTAACTACTATGCAAAAAAAAAAAAAACAGCTATCTAGATGGCTAAAGCATTTCAGCAAAGATAAGTGGATCAAATTTTGCATATAAAAATTGGGAGAAAAAAGGACGGTGGTAAGAAGTAAGGAAAATGCAATTCTCACTACCTTTTTCGCTTAAAACATGGTGGGTCAAGCTGGAAAAGAACATACCTTAAACTGGTCATTGTGGGCTGCAAGCTGTTCGACCCAGGTAAGCAATGTCCGCGTAATGGTTGCATAGGAGGAGAAATCCACCTGCTCAACAAATGACGAAAAGCAGTCGTCCAGAAGTATTTGTAACTGAAGTTTCGTTATAATCAAGAGCCTATGACTCGACCAAAATAAATTTAGAAGAAAATGGGAAGAACTAACCATACGAGCTTGTAAGGAAGATGAATTACTGGATGGTGCTTCAGCCGCCATTGTTTCGTACTGCGCAGCAATCATTTCCAAAGCGGATACCTTCAGATGATAAATAACTAAGAAATCTGATAAATAAATAAAAAACTTGGAGAATACCTGAGCACTAAGCTGCTGCAGCTCCTTCTCGTTGGCTTCCACCTCAGAAGTTAGCTGCGCCATATAATCGCAAGCCCTACAAGAAAGCAGCCTGATAGAAACATGTATAAAAAGGAGTTTCGGACATACCTGAAGAGAATCGCAGCATTCGTAGTCTTACATCCCATCGCAGAAGCTGTTTGCGGAATAAGCTCTTTTAGGTCGGAGTAGCCACTCTAGAAACATATTTCAAGGGTCAATTGCTGAACAGCCACAATGGAATTTTATCACCCCTACATGACAAAGAGTGAAGAACGAAAAAAAGGAACTGACACGTGCAGAAACGAATGTAACCTGTTTTTTGAAAACAAGTATTGATCGCTCATAATTTTAATGTAGAAGCAGCATGTGATAAAACGTTTCAAGAAAATGAACTAGCCAGAGATGAATAAGAACGCACTGCTATAAAATCAGAAAAATTGTTTTAAGGCTATAACTAAGAAGCTATTCAAGGTTCAATGAACTCCGTTGACAGTTAAAGCATTGTGCTGTTGTCATACTATCTCCTCAAGTAGTCTGCGGAACACACACACATCCCGGCGGACACGTCGGGATGCGTTAGAAGGCCGTGGTTAGAGATGCCTGGCGGTCAATCGATTGCCGGCTCCGCCTGGCTTTGTGTGTATGCAGACTACTTGAGGAGACAGTAAGCTCGGTTCAAGTGCCGCAATTTCCCTGCGCAAAATCGTATAGTGATGAAGCAAACTGTCACCGAAGAAGAATGTAAAAACCTGCTTCGGCTCGTAGTTTTTCCACGTGTCTACTTCAAGCAATATCAGTAAACAAAAAGAAAAATAAGAAAAATAGCAAATCATAGCATTTCAGAGGTTTTTAATATTTCTTCGTCTGTCCTTTCACCAAGTAAGCGCGCAAACGCGACGCAGAGACGGCAAGCTCCTTCAGCATAATGGAATACTGAGTCTATCATCAAGCTATGCGTATCCAATTAAAACCTTGGTACTCCGTCAATGTATGGTAATTTGCGATTTCCAGGCACGTATTAGTTGCGGCTCAACGAAAACGCCGCAATCTGCGTCATCGCAAGCCCCAATCAATAACCGTCCAAATCAAAGGCATATGCAGTGACAATTACATTACGGAAACCTTACGGCTAAACTTTTTCTTACCACTAGTTCTCTCGCAATGTAGATCTATTTCTGCAATCCGTCCCACAATGGCAATAAAGTTCATCCACAGAATAAGTGCTGAATACCGCGCGGTTTGTGTCTGCGTATTTT
>KN600197.1:0-12921 GCA_000797555.1 Oesophagostomum dentatum
TGGAAATTGAGCTGGCCCCCGCTGTTTTAACCATAATCGACGCGTACAGTTGCCTGGTTCCACCCACTTCATTGCTCTTAATCCGCAAAAAAAGTGTGTAATAGGACGAAGACTCTTCACGACACGATTTAGGGTGCGAGTCCGAATCATATTTTTGGGAGGGGGCAAGTCCGCTGCCACCGGCTCTCCATTCGTCGCGCGCCGGCGCATGACCAATGAGGAGCCGATAGCGGCGGGTCTGGCCCCTCTCCAAAAATATGATTTGGACTCGCGCCCCACGATTTCTTCAGTTTATTCGGAGTATTTGGACGAACGTCAGTTAGTTTTATGCATAGAGAGATAACACATTGTAACAAAAAAATAAGAGGTGGGGCAGGAAAGCATTCGCTGTCCCACATGTATGTACCATCACGAAGCAAACGGGATTGTACACTCAGCATCTACACTGACACCCTTATGCTACCACGTGAGTATTTCCTCTTCACATTTTCCTCTTTTAAATTGAATATTCACGATACAACGCGATGGTCCTTATTTACCCTCAATGTGCAGCACTTCGCTTATCAGTGGATGTGTCCGCGCCCAGGACTACAACCTCGTGCAGAAATGCTTTTCACTTTCGAAAGAGAAGAAAGCCTTGTGAAAGACGTCCAAGTACCCTTCCCTTTAGATTGGTTCACTGCACACTTAGTTCTATCATTACCTCTCATTCTCATTTCTTTTTGCAGATGACACAGGTAAACTTATAGAGCTATGCGTTGAATGGCATATAACTATGCATGACTTAAAAACTCGCAAATCGTTCCGTTGTCGAGTCCATGCTGCCTACTCTGGATGCTTTTTTATGACGGCGTAAAGCATCAGCTTCGCATGCATAGGTGGGATAAGAAACCTCACGAATGGCAAGAGAACGAAATGACGGCTTTAAGGATGCCGACTATTCTTGATATCATAGAATATGAACGCGATTTTTTTCATCTTCGCCGATTTCACTCCTACTGATGCCACCTGTGTCAATAGCGGGTGTCCACCGTATATAAACAAGGACACTCATGAGTTATCAACTGATGCAAGAGTAGCGTATGTCTTGGAATCTATTTCGGAACTAGAGAGCTACCGTAACATACCTAATTTGCATATCCCCATGTGTTTTATGAAACAACAGCCGAGAATATGCTGTCATGAAGTGAATGGGATGGTGCTGCTGAATGTCGAGGAAAAGTGAGTGGCTCAGACTTCTACAAGCTACTGCTTAATTACTATGTTCTCAATGACATTCCGGATCCGATGCAGGCAAGAAACATCTCTTGCTTGCATCTGCTTCGCAGCAACTCTCTTTTAAGGTTATCTATCCGCTGCATCCTAGTAACCCCTGCAAGTAATGCAGATCCTTCCTGAGCGTAGCTTTTCCGCTGCTAATCGCCTGTCAAAAAAAAGCGAATCAACATTAACACTTACACAATTGATAATGTCATGACGTGAGGTTTCTTTTTCCTTACATTTTCCTTTTCTAACCTATTTACTGTCAATGTCCAGCATTTGGCCTATCATTGGATACATCCGCTTCCGAGGCTACGATTTGGATTCACGCAGGAATGTCTTCCGCTTTAGAAAAAGAGGAAAGCCTTATGAAAGACGTCAAACTTGCTCCTGCTTCAGGTTCATTCATACAACGCACTCAGTTTTCCCTATGCTTCTGCCGTTCTCATTTTTCTGCAGGTGGTACTGACCAACTTATAAAACTACACGTTCAACGCTACATAGCTATACATTTCTTAAGAATGTGCAATCGTTTATGGCTAAAAATATGTGACAAATCAACAACATGAAAGCATGAAATATCGATCCATTCTCGTCGTTCAGTTCCCCTTTAAGGAATTCCTCACATTTTTGAAGCCAGCATATTTTCCGTTATCTAAAAATGGATAATTTTATGCGTACAATCCTATTGCTTCTTTAAGTTATTTTCGCAACAAATCCTTCATAACCTTCCCTCCACTTACCATTCTGAGTAGGATTTCCGGTCCATCAACGCTTTGACCTCCTGATGTGCCATCATTAGCTCGAACTTGGTCGTAAATATAGCTGAGATGATCTCCCACCGTACTCTTTAGGACAAAGCCTCGATCGCTGTTCCTCTAGTCCCGGAGATTGCCACTTTCTAGCCGGGTACGATATAAGATGAAGGCCCGTACCAAAGCTGTTTCATCCGAGAAAATCTGTGCTGAACGATCCGCTGACAGCTGACTACTTCATCGGATCCAGAACGCGGCGCAACGATGTAAAATACCAAATTCAGCTGACGTTCATTCGAAACTCAGCCCGACCAAAGTCAGCCGGACAAAGCAGCAGCATAGCACGTGGATCAGGAGGAGATAGACGAGAATCGGCTGGGAGTTTGTAAGTTGCTGTGCAGCAACTTAAATCTCTGCAAACGCATAATCAGTCGAGCTGTCTCAAATACAGCGAACCCTCGAAAGAAAACACAAAGTATGTGATTGTTTTAATAGGATGTATTCCTCGCTTTTGGAAGCTGCGCGAGTCAGTTCTAGCAAGGAAAATTATCCGCGCAATACTGAGAATTGTTCATCACTTTTGATGCACTGCCCAACATCGCGCTCCGTTTTGATCTAAGAAAGATAGAGCCAATCTTGGCTACAATTCATTTTTTTTCATTTTTTATCATTTTCTCAAAAAAACTGCCTGTGCTTTAGAGCTAACTTTTATGCTTCTGTGTTATAAACGCGGAGAGCTTTTGGGATAATTTTAAAGAATTTTTGAATAAATTCTTTATTTGGGTCAGATGAATACCCTGGTGGATTGGTTGGCCTTGCAGTTGTCTGGCTGACGATTTGTTTATCGGATTCCAGATGAGCGAATATTTTGGTAGGGCCAAAGTCTAAATAACAACACCTAAGTAACTATCTAGCTTCATGATATTCTCTTACTCTCCGAAAGTTCCTTTTCGCATTTGCATAACTTCTTGTCGTGCTGATATTTGATTATTCCTTCTTTTTTCTTTACCGTTTTTTTGTCCCATATTCTTGCAGTATCTTGTTCTTGCTGTTATTTTTGGCGTTCTCCTTTCTCGTTCAGCGGCACGTCCTCTCTTACCTTTACACTTCTCGTTATAAGATCTTTTACACCCTCCGACATTTTGTATCCTATTGATGAGGTAAAGAGGTTTCTGGCTTACTCTCTGTACATTATGTAAGGGGGTGCACTTTTAGCCACGCGCCCCACGGAAGTTGCGCGGAAGTAGGTTGTTAGGTCGATATCTGGTTGTTTAATAAACTTCTTTATATATTTCTTAGTTATACACTTACTCCAGAACTCTAGCATGGAGGTCCCGGAGTGGTATTTGGTAAGCGATATTAACAAGCAGTAGCACTACATTTTCACCGGCCATGAAAACGCGCACATATCTGAAGGTATTATGACGTACCGACTATCCACTATCCAATTGCGCACTCCTGCATGATTTTCTAGGAGAATGCAGTAACGTTTAACTTCGAGCTGAACAAAAGAACATGCAACAAATTTTTGTGGTACTATCCAAAAGAAAAAGGATAAACTAATATTGGCGCATGACCCGAGCAGTTAGAAGGAATATTTTCTTTTTCATTAATTTTCTGGTTTAGCCGCGGTGTTAAATCCAGCGGTCAAGAAAGCTCAATGAGGTTCTGCATTTTCCTACAGTGATCAACGCAAAGTGATCAACGGTGGTACTCCCCGGGAGGTATATGGTCATATCCAGGTGAAAGGCGATTTAGTGTAGTGCATGGAGAGTGTCCCTTATCTGGATTATCTAGCTGCATTGTTACAGAAAAATTTCATCTTCTGACTTTTTTGACGGCTGTTTTTGAGGGTTCAAGAAAACCTTTTCCTTGTTGTCACTGTAACTGAGAGCCACACAATCTACAAAAAAGAGGTGGTCGCTCCTAAGTGCATGCAAATGTGTGTAGATTAGGCTTTGAGTTTCGTGATATTACGCCTATGAAGCATTACGTACTTTATACTTTATACTTTATACTTTATTGTTCGACTATGAAAGTACAGCACAGCTCTTAAAAAGAAGAGTATCGTAATGGAGTCGAAGGAAAAGAAGAAAAAAAGAAAATGAGAGATAGATGATATACGTAGTACCTATACCTTATTAATATAAATTAATACCTGCCTTTTCTAGAATTTTGCTGTCCGAAATAGATGTGTATGAAGAGCAGGTGGTGCGCTGTATGGATATATTAGATCTCGTCTCCTTTAGAATTTCCTCCGCAGAAATGACCTTTATCGGGTTGTCAAATGTGACGATTCTTGCGCTATAGTGCACCGAATGCGTGCTATAGCGCGATTTTACTACCCTCGTTATCGTTAACATACAGGAAATTTTAACACCTGCATTAGTAGATAGCGGAGCATCCATATCATGTGTGAAGCTATCCATCCTGCATTCCTTAGGATCTGACGCCCGAGCTAAAAATGAAATAACCAAAGCGTAAGCCGCTAACGGAACTGCTAATAAATGAATAGCAGGACGCAGTAGATTTACCGGTTAGAATCGGAAACCACCTTTTATCCCATCACTTTTAGTGGCTTACGACGATCAGTGCCCAGCGTCAGTTCTTCTCGGTTCAGATTTCATTAGGAAATTGAACGAGCTTGAACTTAACCTTAACTATAGGTGATCATGTACAGAGTATGATTCAAGTTAACGGTATTTCACTAAAAGAATCTTTATCGTATGATGTGGGATTAGCCCACACCGTCATCCTACCAAAAGTCAACAATCATACCAGCCTAGTATTTTTCACCCCAACTTTTCCATCTCATCAAGGAAGACGACAGAAGAGAAATCGATTTTCTCTACGTCGTAGGGAGATTATCAGAACAGATCATAATGGAATGTGTATGATTAACATTTTAAACCCACGTTGTACAAATTTCCAGCTATGCGCTTGAATGAAAGTTGCACATGCTACTCCAATATCTTCGCTTCAAAACAAATTTTTGCCGTATAACCTACCCCCTACATACCACCCAAGGCGGACTTGTAACAACGTTTCCTGACCCCAACACCGTCATTCCGTGACATAGCTAGTGAGACTGATTTGTTTAAACCTATGCTTTCCGAATTTCATGAGGAAATATTACGAGACATCGTAGCTACCACTCTAGCACTTCTATAGGACCCGATGGGCATTTAGGTCATTGCACATAGAACGGAATTAATCGAAAGTGCCTCTTTTCCTACTAGCAAAACCTACTGCGTTCCGCTAGAGAAACGAAATGAGATTGAGCACCATATTAATGAAATGCTTGACGACGACATAATTCAAGAATCCTCTTTATCCTATTGCGTTCCCGTAGTCTTAGTACGCAAATGTGATGCAAACTCCTGGAGGTTAGACCATAGATTATAGAGGACTAAATGCTATAATTAAACTGCAACTGTCAATTCTACCTTATAGACAAGACATAGCGATCTTTACGCTAATAAAAGACTTTACTCCTGACTAAATTTCCATCAAGGATACCATCAAATTCCCCTGGAGGAAGCTCACTGCAAAAGAACCGCATTTGCATACTTCTTAGGAGCGTTTGAGTACATCGGCATGCCTATGGAATTAAAAGGAGCCCCGGCAACTTCCCAACGAATACTGGATGAAAAACACATGAGCCACAGCACTTATCTATATTGATGACCTAATAATTACATCAGAGACCCCAGAAGATCACCTTGAAGATATATATTTATTACATGTCTTTAGCACGTGACAACAAATATACGTTGAACAAAGATAGTTCCTTTGAAAGACGAACCAAGATAACGGTAGTTACATATAATATGGTGCCAATTAAATTTTTGCAAGAACCGCTTCATGGTCAACGGGAGATGTAAAAAATGGCAGCATGACAAAAAGTGCAGCAGAGCAAATTAATTCGTGAAATCGTGGAAACGTTTGTTTCGGTGTCTAGCTTTTGCACCCAAACATTAGAAAGTGCGAATCTTGTACAGTGCCTGTGCAATCGTGCTGTTTCATAACTCAGTAATTTTTTAAAGATCGTTTATTCAAAAGCCTTTCAGGTTACAAGGTTAGTAGCAAGCTAATCAGATCGAAAGCTAACAGGTTCTTCTGGTCCTGGCTTGTTTTTTGACCTGTAAAGAACAAAGTTAGAATGCCTAGACACGGATACGTTGGTCATACATGCTGTTCAGCTAATGCATTCCACCTGCCCTCTTATTGCAGCATCATTGCGACTTATACTTGCTTTTCAGAGAGCATCTAATTAACGTGCTTAGCCTGCTGCTAAAACTTCGAACACAATTTTAAAGTTTCGTTCACTTGATTCGCCTTGAACAGGTAAAACTGCTGGCTGCGCATATTTGACGGTGTACCAGTAAGGCATCGCTATCCCGACTCCTAACGGCTTTCACATAGAATAAGTCCAACATTCGCCACATACTCAATCTCCTTCAATCGCTACAGTCGGCACGCTCTCAGGCTTAATCCCAACGTTTACGCTGTTTCACACTAGATAAAACAACGATCATACCCAAAAACTCGCCTTTACTCAAGAATACGCATCGTGATCCAAACGAAACCCTAGAAACCGAGCCACAGAACCCTTTCAGGTAACTTGACAGAATTTCGAATATCATCGAATTACGGAAACGCGGTGCAATAAGGTGCATATGTAAGGCAAAATATAGTTCAAGATTCATGGAACCGCAGCGGAATAGATTTGAAAATTGTCGAGGCATAATGAGCAAGCCAACTATGTGCATGTGCGTTCTCCCGCAAACTTCTCCACATTCGTCGTCGCCAATGATATATGCGGTCCAAATTCACTCGACATAATCGTCTAACTAGGTCTGCTCACGACTGCTAATTCTTTGTCTGTAAAGCTATTTCACACGAAAATTGAATCACATTAGTAAAATGGATAATTGTAACGAACCTCAGCCACCCTATGAAATAAATGGTCTTTGCCGCTTAGGCTTAACAAGAATAGTGTTCATACGCTATCAGTCAATATAGTATCATTGTGTTTCGAACTCAGGTAAGATTTATTTTGAATTGCGGTTCACGATATCGAGGCGGACAAGGACTTCGACTTCGGTCTGTCAGCACTTCCAGGTGACGCACTTCACAATTTATGAGATCAGGCCGTATTTATCATTGGCGACGACGAATGTGGAGAAGTTTGCGGGAGAACGCACATGCACATAGTTAGCTTGCTCATTATGCCTCGACAATTTTCAAATCTATTCCGCTGCAGTCCCATGAATCTTGAACTATATTTTGCCTTACATATGCATCGTATAGCACCGCCTTTCCGTAATTCGATCATATTCGAAATTCTGTCAAGACTTGCTCTTTATCTCTTGCTCTTTACAGCTGATGTCATGAATTATTGTGCATCTAAGGACGAAGGTCTCAAGAATACTTGATGTCAGCATCAAAGGTTCGGAGTTGCGCGTGCTGGTGGGGTAGTCCCGATTCAAAGAAAGTCCATAAGAAAGATGCCGAATTCCATCGCGAATTTTGTGGCATTACTCGCCGGCTCGCCTGGTAATGTTCCAGAGGTTAAGTTTCTGGTTTTTAAAATACTTCAAATATTTTCAGTAACAGAAGACCTGGATTAATCGTTTAGTCCTCAAAACTATATTTTTAAGAAAACAAGCGGAGTTTTTCACTTCTTCTGTTCCATTTCTGTGTCTAGTGGGATAGGCTATGCAACATGGCCGCATATGCACGTCAAGCCATTTCAGAGCTGGAATAAACTTAGTTTTGTCTTTTGTCCAGGGAGATGTTAGCAATAATCCCGCCAGATTATCTAAACTCCGAATCTGAAAAAATAAAACACCACCCTACTGATCTACTCAGTTACTCAGTTTCCACTTAAACATTCACTTCAGTGCTTGTTTGTATACTTAGAAAATTGTGAATGCGCTCAAACTTACAGGAAATGAAAAGCAATAGTACAATAGTAACAGCGACAATATACACTACATTAGCAGTCATAGGAAATGGAGCTGGCACAGGTTACCTGAAAAAAACCGCGGTAAGCTGATAAAAATTCATATCTATATGAACTAACCTATACATATCCATCTAGTCTAGCGAAGAACTCTGTGAGATATCCGCGCTGACGCAAAGCATCAGTTCTTGGTCTGACTTGGGACAGAAAATCATTTCTTTCGTGCGGTGGCAGAGGTGGAATCGACGGATAATTTGTTCAGGTGATTTCGAACTCGTGAGCAAGTTATGCAGCACCTTAAGAACACAATAATACTCCATATATTGTAATCTTAGAATAAAATTACCAAGCACGCTTCTATCATAAACGAAGCATTATCAGGCTCTCCTTGTATTGCTTTATGGAAAACTCTGAATTTTGATGCCATAACACATTTTTGACGGCACATCTTGCCCTGTGAGATTTAAAATAGACGGATAAAGGAAAAAAAGGACTCGGCGTCTTTAATACCCCTTGCGGGTATGCGCCGACGCATTCCACTTCATGAACGGAGAGGCAGTGAATGCATGCTAATCTTTACAGTGACTTGCGGGGGTCAGCCGACAACCAAGTCAGTACTTTCATCCTCCCAGACTAGGTCTGGTACCAGTTGTCAGCCCCGGAGGGTACAGGCTTGGTTGGCCTGGTGGGTAGGATCAAATCTTGATCCTGTGGCTACTAAGCAGCGCCTCAGACCACTAGGCCACGCGCCCAAAAAAAAGTAGACGGAGTCGCATATAAATAGATGAACAGACTCACGAACTGAATCGATGATTGAAATTTGCCTTTACTGGATCCCCGTTTGCTTCAAGTTGGTTTTATAGTCTTTGCATGAGCGTGGATTGGGCGAACCCTCCATCAGCAAGAGCGTGATAATCTTCCACATCCCTGCCTGATAGAGGGGCTGGAGGGGGAAAGTCATGCTTGACCTTCTCTAGAAACCTCAATATCCGAGGGGTTCTTAAGATTCCTAAATTAATGACTGTCACCAATACTGAGAGATCAGGGGCATCAGCAACACCGAAGAAGAGGAAGCTGCTGTACATATCCGCGTCACAAGTGCGTCCCTTTGCACCAACGCGTAGAGCAGTATGCAATATTTGGCGTCCACCACTGCCAAAAGTACTATTGAGTACGTTGCTTTATAGCAGAAATAGCTTGACCTAGAATTTGGTGGTGCCTAAATGGAATGTTGGGAGATGAAAACCCTTGAAGAAAATGTTAAAGTAGGGCATGAGGACATACGAATATCCGGACATGCTTGCCATCGATGACAGCAACTCCACTTGGGTAACCCCACCTAGTGACAAACTCGTTTGCAGTTGCAATCCACGTGGACCTTGTTTGGGGTGGAAAGACCTCTTCCCCAAACTCTAAATTCTTTCAATATGTGCAACATATTGAAAACACACTATACTAATCTCACCATCTCACCATCTATAATTGCTGTGCAACATTCATGCACAACTTTCATAACGGTAGCCATCCCCATCCTTAAGTCATAGGAGTGTGAACGATGAACGTCCAAGATATTTGTAAATATCTTTAGTTCCCGTCATGTACTGAGCCTTTCAAAAGTCTATTAGGTCAACTGACCTTAAGCAAATGGCCAGCCTGTGCCTTGCAGAAATGGGGACCAAATGCGTAGGTCTGTGTGTCAACCTCTGCGTTAACCTTCCCAGTAAGTATTCGAATTCACGAGGTAAATTCATGGAATTTTTCCGCATCGTTCTTGTTTTTCAAACAGGTCAAATCTGTGACTGTACAGTGCTCTGTGATGAGCGCACATGTATGCCCTCATGCTTTTTTGCGATCGTCGCGATCGCGATCGGTGCAGAAATCAAGCCCAAAAGTGCTCGCAGGCACACTCTTCTTCTGCGGTGCATTCTAAAAGACAAATATAGAGGAAAAGAAGTTGAGAAAAAATACCCTTTTGCCCGACATTGCGCGCATCTAAAGATAGCTAGAAGTTGTCTTAAAATCATTGCAAGTATCGTAATTAGTGACACTCGAACCTGGTATATAAACCTTTAGTCTAGGCAAAATAGACGAGCAGCATTAAAGAATACAAGTGCGACATAGTGCAGCATAACCTAAGTAACTGAAATACATAGGCATTTCGACCAATGAAGTTCCAGCAGAAAACCTTAAGCCAATAGCTACGATAAACTTCTTTATCACAACCACTTAACAAAACGACACAAATTAATCTCTATAGAGATCATCCTTTAAAGCTACACGTATGAGATATGCAACACACAGGCTCTTCAAAAGGCACTAGGCAACAAACAACAACAAGTTCAAACAATAAGATAACCTAAAATCAGAATAACATGATAACTATAGCTTAAGCCAAAATCAAAACCACAGTAACTTCTACCCTACCTAAACAGAATCATAACCTATCTGTGAAAATTGTTTTTTTCAAATCCATGATGGTTTTTGATAACTCGCATTAAAGCTGTCCAATTCTTAGGAACCATTCCTCACAAATTATGCCATCCAATTCATTTAGCTCCCTCAGGCGGGCCGCAAGATGAGCAATTAAACACAAAATTTTGATATATCAGTACAAATTTATACAAAACAGAGGGTTAAAACAAACCTATGGTTTCGAACGCATCACCTGAACAATTGCTCAGAATTTCCTTCAAGCCGTCCACAGCTGAAACAAAATCAAGAGTAACCAACGAGCATTGGAAACGGAGCGCCAAAGACAAGATAAAAGCACTGATGCTTACTGGATTTACGCTTCCTGCTTTTATCGGCCTTCTCCTCAACCCTCCCCAATGGCATAACCAAAAATGGACGATGAGGGCCAGATTTAGGTGTTCGTGTGTCCATTGCTCTATTCGTATCGTTAGGGCTACTGTTTGTGGTATATACCGTCATCTAAACATGAGACTGCCGCTTTGAATACAGCGAAACCAAGGAAACTGCGTACTTCTCCTCCCTGGTAGTTATCGTCAATATCAACATATTCATAAGCAGTGTCTTCTCCTGCGTCAGGCGTCCCAACAGCATCAAGTGGCGGTACATTCTCTGAAGATTGCGACACAGGTGCCGCACCCACATGACGTCAAGGAACGGGAAATTTCCAGGAACTGACCTGGAAAAGGCCCGCTTAGAAAGGGGAACTGCACTCGGCACCAGCGCCGTCCTGGATCGGCACATGTGCCGCACTCCCCCGGTTGTACGGCACCTGGAACAACCCGGAACTCTTGGAACCAAGTGGGCCTCCCCGAAAATGGCACCACTTGTATCCGACATTAGTAAGAAACTCTAAGCTCCTTATTTATGCTTTCAAAGCACCAAAAATGAGACTGATGAATAATTGAAATTAACGTGACTTTTATTTTAATCTGTTAAGTAAAAACTTACACCTTCGTAGTGAGAGCTTTTCCAGCGACACCAGCATCTATTGAATGTGTAAAACCGGATTGGGTCCCGTTCTTCGACAACGTGTTTAGCGAGAGCATATGTTGGTAAAAGAATTTGTCGGTGATTAACAATGCTTTTGCAATAAGGAGTGATCAGCAAAGCAGAGGCTTGCCAGGGCGTGAGTGGTCGACTGGATAAGTCAGGCGACTGCGAAACAGTCAGAGCCCTAACCTCCGAGGTTCGAATCCGGAGAGTAAAACGGAAGCCCTTTGTTACTGTGAACAAAGGAGACTGTGAAAGCAAAATAACGGAATTACACGCACGAACATTCTTATAGCACCTGTGAACTTTTGGTTCTCAGGCGACGGTTCGGCACTGCTAGTCTCCCAACAAAAGCACATGTGCCCGTACATGTGCAATATCAGGGTGGCACCGGTGCGGCAATCTTCAGAGTTGGTGAAACGTTTTCTAAAAATATAACCTCATCTGTCAACAACGTCCCTATCTTCTTTGATGATCACAAACCCCGTATCAGTGGTAGACTTTAAGAAAGATAGCGACTTGAAAAATGGCCATGATGTGACTTTGAAGTACTCATCGCCACCAACTCCAGACCTTTTCGAAAGTAAACTCTGGATATCGCAGCGCTTCTTAACGCAAGTGTTCCTCAAGTTGCGATAACACTTCTGTAATTCTGCGACTGTAATAAATAGTATGACTAGGAATAATATGTTAAACATAAGTTGGATTACCATCAAAGCTTTTGCCGAATTGTAGAGACAGCTCTTCTAGTACACCAACCCAGAAGGCAAGTTTCGCGTGTTGGTCCTTGTATCGATAATCTTCTGTGTTCCATACTGGTTCATATTCTCTGATTATTTCAACTAGGACCAACTTTTCCTGATCACTAAGACTGTCGCACCTGATCATCTGCAGTGATTAGGTTTTAGGCATGCGACCTGATATTATAAATCATAGAAAGAATATGATTTCTAATTCCAGAGAAGTAGTATTCTCGAATGACGAGATTTAAGTTGAAGTCTCTAATGAAATATTATAACACAATATTTATATATGCATATTAACAGGATAATAAACTGCTGATTCACGTTTGGGATATGGTATGTCGAACTTGCAAAAGACATCCTCTTTGGGCTTTGGACCCGTCTGAATGGAAAAACAAATAAAAGTATGTGAAATAACAAAATAGGTGACAGATAAGATGAAACAAAATGTGTAACAGTAGAGGAAAGGAGTGAAGCCAAACAGCAATGCCTAATAAGTGGTTAATTAGGAGCTTAAAATGCATCAATGAACAACTGCTAATACCTTGAAATACGGATCTTTCATGGCTTCCTTGCAGGATGTTCGCTTAATCGGATCCATGGTTTAAAGTTTGACTAGAAGTTTAAATTGGGCGAATCAGATCCAGCTTTAGCTGGAAGAATTCTTACTTTGGTAGTGGGTATTCACGAAGACCTTTCATACTGTCATTAAAGGCAGCACTCACGGAAAAAT
>KN600198.1:0-12704 GCA_000797555.1 Oesophagostomum dentatum
TTTTTAAAAAACTCGCCTGGTGATCAGCTGTGGCAAGTGTAACTTTCACTGTAATTGTATACCACATATTCTTAAACGATACACTGAGTGGTTCTAATCTAGAGCCTCGCACGAACTCACTCATTGCTAAGAGTATGGTAGTTGAAATCATATACATCTATAGGATAATAATGTTACCAGCGTTAGCCAAGCGAAACTCGTTGTGATTAGGATGCCTTCCTGCATTAATAGTGCTAATCAATACAGTATTTCTTTTCTGAGATCTCAGATACGGTGGAAGATCCAGTATCTTCGCCGAAGTGAACCATGTCGAGCTTCTGAGTGCGCGTATTTATAGATTTACACATCATTTTATTTCTGTAAACACAAAATCACCTTTGATTTTCTTGATAAGAAAACCCATCTAACGATATTAGAAGTTGTACGATCACATTCCCATTTCGAAATGATTTTGCAGATTCTAGTCGTCTTCGAAATCGTGGAAAGTCTCTACAATCGCGCCTTTGAACTGTTTGCCGATGCTTATGCATCTCCTGATGTGATTCCAAAATACTCTAGAAAAAATGAAATCATAAGGGTATGAACCATGATAGACGTCCAAATCTCTACCTTCATGTTCCTCTCTAATACATTTTTTAACTGTACTGATGCATCACAAGTGATAACAACAATTCTGTTATCCTGAACACAAGTTCCCGGATTTTTCCTTAAAAAGTAAAGTTTATGAAGGTTTGCGTCTATGCAGTAAACACTGAAAGTTTAGTTCAATCATTTTGAACGGAATGGTATATACCACCTGTACAAGCGGCAATTGCTATTATCACAGCGACTGTTCTTGTTTTCCAGAATCTCGTCACAGCTCGAACATAGTACCATCTCCTTGAATCGGTGCATATGTAGTAAATTTTTTGTGATTTTTTGATAGCTCTTGAAGTCTAGATGTACTCCATTCGTACTATTTACTTCAGCGAAGTCGAAGTCACGACGTAGCTGCATAACTGAGTTGTGGTCAGACGTTTTCATAGCGAACACGAGCAACTGTTTATCCGAATAACCGCTAAAGGCTGTAACATCTCCGCTATTCGCTACAGGCCGCAGAAGAGGTGATACTTCAAAATTTCCGTGAATTGAATTTTCTTCATCAACCATCGCGAAATCCATTTCAATGCCTTCCTCGTTCTCTTCTACATTATGACTATGTGTTGCCAAATATCCGCTAAAGGGCTGCTCTGTGCTGCTTTGCAATGTTGTTGTCGAACTTCGTAGCTCGCGATTAATTTTTCCATATCCGCTTTCGTCGTTGTCACCACCAAGTAGACGGGATCCTACAATATGTCATGCTTCGCCTATTCACTTTCCTATTATTCTGTCGAAGGGGAATATTTCTTGGAAAGCTGTCTTCACATCTACCGTACAACAAAATGTAACTATATGGTAACGTTACTAACTTGCTAGTATTTCTCTCCTTCCAAGGCGAGGGCGTTTAGCTCTTTCTGGTAAATCTAATGCGCTCATGAATTCCGGTAGATTCTAGAACACTTTTGGATGATTAATTAAAGTAGACAGTATAATTCTAAAAATGAGAAATTGCTCATCATTCAGTACAATGCATTGCGCCACTTTGTCCGAAATATATTCGAAGAAAAACGTATCTAAACGGATTTTCTTCATATTCGCATTAAAATTGTTTATGAAAACCGGGAAAACTTTCCATTTTCATATGCATGACAATATACAGAAAAGCATCAACAACAATAATAACAAACATGGAAATAAAGTGGTACAATAAGAAATTATACAAGTCGTCGGGATAAAATGGGCTGCCGCCCGTTTGCAAGCCACTACTATGAATGCGCAAATGTTCACATCATTCAGTGACTGAGCAAAATTCTGAAACATTAATGCAATATAATAAACGATGTGATGACAGATGAGGCTGTTCTTCAACGAAAGCAGGCGAGTGTATGCGCCTTCTACGACGCTAGCTTAACTAGATATAAAAAAGGGACCACTGCTTAATTTTCTGAACAGGAACAACATTTTTTCTTATAGACTATCGCGCAAGCGAAACTCGTATTCGTGGACTCTACAGCTTTCGTGTTGTTCATTTTTTTCTAAAGTCGTGAACTATTCAAGTTGTAAGAAGTAGAAACTACTGCATTTTCTGTGTTTTTACAACAACAGCCGTCATGCTTACTGTGATTTTCTAGTACCACCGTACAAGATGATCTTTTTTTGCTTCCGATCTTGTTCAAAGCCATAGCGTTACAGTCTGTTTATCACCTAGGTGCAGATAATCAGATAAGGGAAAATTTCAAAAATCCCATTTTTTGGAGGATTGGGAATACAAAACTAGCAGTGATACCGATATCAGGAACTCGTCACTTTTTCTATGCTGTGATACCCGTCGAATGAACATGTAAAGTGCAAATTAATGTTTTGACACCTAGAAGTGGTCGCTACGCTCATCTCGAAACTTTTTTTGCATAAGGGGGATGGCAACAGCAAGAAAAGGGTTTCGAAAGTTGTTTGGTAACCACGCCTGACAATAAATGCTGACACTGGGCTCCAACACATCAATCGTGACTGAGCAAACATTCCGAAACATTATTGTGGGATACCCGATACTAAACGACGTGACGACAGATTAGGCTGGCTCTTTTACGAAACCACGCGAATGTTCGCCTTCCACAACGCTAGTTTAGCAAGATATACCAAGAAAACCACTGCTGCATTTTCTCACCAAATAGGGCAGGTTATAGGTAAGGGTCCAGATCTACTAATGCGTTGTAGTAGGTTACTTATATGTAACATAATAAGAGCGTGTAGTAATTAAGAGCAATTGAAAAATATTTAAATTCTATGGATAACAGTTTTTTGATCAATCGCGACATTTTTTTGATTCGTGCGGTGACGTACCGCTAGTTTTCTTTAGTGTAAGCCTAAAACTGGTTGCAGTTGAGCAACTCAAAAGCGAAATAGATGTCCATACTAGGGTGATCGTATCAATCATGGTGCATGCTTTTTGAAGCAGTTGTTACAAACTACTTGTAATAAACAAAACGAATTAGCTTACGCCGTCAACATCGCATAGATAATTTCGCATTAATTTTCGAGAGCCAAGATTTGTTCAATCTCCTTAAATGACACACTGTTTCATAAGACATTGTAGAGTATGCCGAGGTCGCAATATGAATCAAAATTGAAAAATTTGAAGGCAGTTTTGCTTCTGTAACGAATGAAAGAACATTAAAAAAACATAATCGTGATTGTGAGGCTACAAAGTGGGGGCGCTCTTGATTTAGAGAAGGATAAAGAAATTCGTAGACCACTCTTCATTTTCTTTCTATGTCCCAGAAGCAATAATTCTTTTTATCCGACCCGTAGATAAATGCCGATAATCTCCATGTTCCCAGAGTTGAAGAAAATGCCATTAAGCTAAATTTCGTCGAGTATATACGGATGCAACCGCGTGCATCGTCTGCCACTTTATGCTGAAACTATCTCAGAATAGACGTTGTCCGTTTTAATTCGTCGGACAGAGGCTCAACCTAAAGCAGATTAGATATGCTGGTCAAACAGCAATGTTGAAATATTTACCTTTAGTACAACCAGTATAATATGATTCATCGCTTCCTTCATGGTACTGTTCCCTTCATTATTATTCATGCATTTTATTAGGCCAACGATGTCCAGTGGAGGTACTGTACGTCTCCTGTACGAGGGAACGAGGATATTCAATTATGGTGGATGCCTTTTTGTTAATACTATACTATTTGGAACGTTAACAAGAAACCTTCAGCTCTTGATATGAGAACTATGCACGCTTTTATTATAATCGCAGCTCTTTTCTATAGTCTCCATCTGCAAATGATCTCTTAGTAGCATCGGCCTTCTGGCAACTACAGTAGCATGCGCAAATAATTAACAATTATTCGAGATCCTCTAATTTTACACACTGATAACGTAAGCAAACTTGATGACTTAGTGGCAGGAAAATGGTCCGACGACAATAGGATTATATCAAATTTGCCGAGAAATAATTCGATCCCTAGACCCGGAACTTTATTTATTTATTATTTATTTGTTTATTTATTTACAAACGCATGGGGGACTTTTTCCGTTTATAGGGTAGAAAAGCACGTTTTGTGGTTAAGCCGAAATCGTACTGCTGAATAATTAAAATTAAAGAAAATTAACGATAAGTTACATCATATAATATATACGCATGGATCAGTTCTATTTATTTTCGGTGAATATCTCACAATTACGCTTTCGTTATCTCTCGTCAACACTTAAACAGACAACATTCAAGCAACAACAGTGTAACACCTACGAGCTCAAATGATTAAAGATTAGCTGTATAAACATCTTATGTGGTGAAAAAAGCTCGCTGAAAACATAAGTGTAGCAAACAACGTCAAAGACGATGCTCTTGCCAACTGTACGAGAGCGCTGGTAGAAAGGGGGCCTACCATTGTCCTTTGCCGACGTAGACAGAGACGAAGAAGCTGGCAGTTCTTATAAAACCAGTTATACACGGACCTAATGTTAAGACTACGAGTGGGAGACTACTCCCTGGGAGGCTACTCCCGGTGAGACTACTCACCTTAAACAGCTACGAGTCAACAGCAACGACCCACTAAACCTGTGAGAACAATGCAACTAATTTGGGTTGTCAGACCTTCTGGATCTTGCCAATCCAGATTAATTAATGCTGCTGGATGTTGTACAATCCAGCAGCGAGTACAGTGGCAAGAGCTAGGCTAATGGGAGGATTTCGAACACTGACAAACAAACAGAATGATGACAATAAAACCTAATTTTAGCTTTCGTCTGAGATAGATAATCCGCATCCCATGTCCCAGTCCAAACCCCCTAGCCCCGAAAAGTCTAGCACAATAAACAGTCCAGAAACAATAAAGGATTATATGAGGATGAACACAAATGAATATTGATGAATTCTTTTTTATTTTGTTAATTCTCCCGATTCCCAAAATTATAGTGTACGTGTGTGTTTTCTCCTTTTCTCCTTTTACCACCTCCCGCGACTTATGTCGGTAAAAGGAGTGTCAAAGACTCTCATAATTCATAGTGTTTACGCCAATCATTACACTAGCCGTCCCAGAAATTAAATGCCGTTTCGAAGCAGCATGTCAGGGACAGAGTGCCAGTGCCTTGACTGACGGAAAAATTGATTATTAATGAAATGTTGTGTGTTCGTGTTTTAATTTATTTTAATTGAAACAGCTTTTATGTGTACACCTAAGTCTCTTAACTGTGTTATCATTCTTGAATGATAATCTATATTCATTACAACTACAGTGCTCAAACTACTACAGTAGGCTGATAAAGGGAAACGTACCCTCTGCCTCAATTTATATCACAACGTTCACAAGTAGGTCACAATTAAGAGTACTAGGAATTCTATTACGGGACGAATGAGGTAACAACTCTCCGACTTTTGTCAGCGCTACTAGCTTGATGTTTTCCTGAGTTAAGAAGTCAAGCATGAATGTTCACTAAAGCTATTTCTAGATGATCTGGAGAAGCTGCATCTACAATATGACCATAACTAAACCTAACATATTCTCGAAGAATAACGAATGTGCCATATTATTATGTTAAGCTAAAACAAACCAAAGTTACTAAAGTGTAAAACCCACGGACCTGAAATTTTCTGGGAATTTGGAAGCCTGCTTATTCTTATTTTGTAAATCATACTTTGTGCAAATTAAACTGAACCACTACATCAAGTTAGAAATGGTTTCTAGCAGACTTCTCTGTACACATAAGACTTCAGCTTACTACAACTATCTCTGCTACTTTGACTCAGGTGTACATAGCTGTTTCTCATTCATTTTAATGAATTTTTGATGGGTATGAGAGAAAAGAGAAGAAATTCGCAGTCATCGCGCGGCTTGATCCTCGTCGGTATCAATGAAGCTGGACGCACTAGCCTAGGATGGGCGCGCTCAACGTCGAGTAGAGTCCAGTTGTTCATTTGCGAAGAGCTGAAATACTCCTGCAAACCTCAAACACATTCACTTTCACCCTCTCTCACCACGCTCTCGCTCCAACTGCTGGAACGACAGGAGCGGCAGAGCAATCCAAACGGCTATTTCAAAATCTATTTTCAGTTCCTATGCAGTTTATAATACCTGTAAGCCTTCATGTTGTGAAATTTAGTGGGCTTCATTGGCTACCTGACAACACATGTGAGTACACAACTAATGATATCCCAGGGATCACAAAAGCTGCATACAGGTGATACAAACTGCACACGGTGAGCGATAAGGAATATTGGTTTGAGGTTGTAGGACAAGACATGCAGAAAGAAAACTACCATGCAATAAGAAGAAATGTGCAGTGACTTCCAGTTTTAAGCATACAATGGACTCGATCAGAAACTAGTGAGTGCTCAGTGTGAATTGATGTTTACTTATAAATGCAGGCGTAACTAAATGATTTCATGAAAACCACTGCACATTAAAGAAGCTGTTTAGTTGCTGTACTTGAAGGCATAGTCCCATACAATTTTGTTACGAACGATCACAAAAGAACAAAATATAATCTACCACGACCACTAGTACCATGAATACGGGCCCAGCAGTCGTGCCGCTACCGAATTCGCCGGCGTGGATCCGGAACCTAAGATATGCAATTTTCTACATTTTGAATCAATTTAAGTACTGAACCGTATTCATCAATACTGTACAAATTGACTATCGCCAAAATACCATGAACGATCTTTTGTTGGGACTGTGCATTCATGTACATTATACTTTGTTAATTCACGACAAAACGACGCCTACAGCATCTTAATCAGAACCTACTAATCTTATGTGTATTTATCGTAGCTGCGGGCGCGTGCTCCTACTTACTACATTAAAATCTATTATTGAAGAGTTGTAACATACACTTTGCAACACGTGTCAAAAATGAATAGAATCTTTTCGAAAAGCGTAATCATCTGGGATTCGCGTAGCACACAGGGATTAAACATCACTCGTTCGTTCTGAGCACATTTATAAGATTCGGCTCCTGAGAGTCGACGCTTCCATAACAGATGAAGAGCGCGGATAATACTTAACTGTGACAGCAATTACCACACTTATAGACAGCTACTGTATCAGCGCATGGCACTGACTGCTTGATACTTGCGCCTGCTAAATTCTTGGCAGAGAATATTTACCGCTTTAAAGGCAGCACAGGTGAAAAACGAGGTCGGTGAGACTTCTGCATGGAACGCCGGAAGATGTCCAACTCAACAGAGTTTTCAAAGTCCGGATATCCAACATCTGGTCGAAGCTGAGAAATGCGTTTATCAATATGCGAGGGGCTTTGAATTCATTGAACGATGTGTCAGTGTATAGTTGCAAGAAAGTGCCCAAAAAATGGATCATGCTACTTCCTATCCTTTATCTCCTATTTTCAGTCAGAGTGCTTGTGAGTCAACCGATTAGGATGACTCTCATGTTCAGCCTTAAAACTTGCAACGTACGCTGACGCACCGTCCAGTGAATGCAAATCTCCTCGCATACTGATGTTTTTTGGGGTTAGAACATACGTTGGAGATTTTGAATTTAAAAGCCCTCTCGAGCTGGAGATCTTCTGTCGTTACATCCAGAAATCTAACCGACCTCGTTTTCCGCGTGTGTTGCCTTTAAACTAATGTTACACTAGGCAACTCGAAAGCGATCGTAACATAAGGAGTGGATATTTTAAAACCGAAAATCGAACTCCATAATTTGAACTCGATTTCTGACAGTGCGTGGACAAAACTGCAAAACAGAGTGATGTCGATTAAAGCAGAGGGTTCCTTATTCAGTTATTGAATGAGACCTATCTCATCGAAAACTGAGTTGCTTTTTTTTCTTACAGCATGTTAAGCGGCAAATTGTATGCTACAACCCTGTTTTCCTACTTTTAATTCATTTAACCTATACCAAATGATACTCACCTTACCAGTCTCGTCTCCTCCAGCAGCTACTCCATGTAAAACAACATCACAAACATTTTCACAATCTTAGAACAACAATGACAACTAGTGCAGGAAATGCCGGGCTGCAGATTCGCCTAAATATGAAGACATTTATATTCAAATATTGTTGCATATAATAACGGGCTAATATCCAAGCCGCTGCCAGATTTAAAGGCAGCCTATGCGGAAAACAGAGATGTCCATATTTCGGTTTGGAATGTGAGTCCCGAGCCTCTTCTTTACAGAACTTAGCAAAAAACTTCGAAAAAGTTGACACTTTCTGGGGCAAGAACGTCGCCGAAAAGCCTGCTTGAACTCAGAATAAGGAACAAAAAACTGACAAAAAACAATGAAAACGTACGTTTCTTAGTGGTGATAGTATTGATAGATGCAAAGAAACGGAGACGGGAACTGAAGCATTTAGCTTATCCGTTGATAAGCAGTCTAGGTTTATGGATATTATTTGTCAATACCGAGCTAACTCTTCCAACTCCTAGCGAATATAGTTTTGTCGCAGAAGCAATTTCACGGTGACTATATCGTTTTCCTCCGATCTTCCTGTCGCACTGGTATCAACCACAACCGAACTTCACGTTAAGCTTACGAAAAATATGTCTTTGTTTTACGCGTATGCTGCCTTTAAACGAAATAATTTATGACTTTTCCTTCCTCGTTTATGTTGCTATCTCCCACTATCAATGATTGAATTTCGCTAGTCATTGGTGACATGGTTTAGTTCGCAGTGGAGCAAGGAATGATGTTAACATGCACTCATACTCAGACGCTGCCCACGTCGACGCAGGCGCGTCTATATGATTAATAATAGGAGTGACCAAAAAATCGAGACGCGGATGCGTCTCCGGTTCACGGCAAGCTTCTCATGTTCGCAGAAAGTCTCAATTGAGTTCGTGTGTTGGGAAGACGGTGGTCTCTGATAAGACTGTAATGTCCTATCAGAGACCACCACAAAATCAGAGACATCATGTACCTCACCATCTTCACTATCAACGCTGCTGTTTGGTGAGTAGGTAATAACTGACTGGCCAGTGTCACCTTTACCAGTGAAAACTATACCGGCCTAAAAATTAGCAATAAAATTCCACATAACAACCAAACGATTAAAAAACAGGCGATTAAAAACGTTACCTTTGTAGGGGTTATGTTCAAAGAATCGCTGAACATAGAGATGTCTTTACAAATTTTCTGGAACTCGGATGAGGGCATCTCGCATACGACAGCGTAGTCTTGCTCGAGAATGCCAAGGTGTTCACTGTCAATGTCCATCATCTTTACCGTTACATCCTGCAATACACCTCATTGTCAAACAATACTGAAGAAAGTCAATTCAAATTATAGACAAGTAGGTGACAACGCGGACAATGATGGGTCAGAGGATAAAAGTGCTCCGCTACCGTTCAAAGATGCTTTTCTTTGAACGGAAGCATAGCACTTGGCAGATGTAAGGGCTAGCAAACGCGAAATGGAAACTATTGCAGATTTTTGCATCCGCAGCTATTCCATCAAACCATCTCAAAGGTAATACCACTTTGAATCAGAAAACCACTCTCACTGTTACGCTCTTCCATACTTGCACAGTTTGAGAAGTCCAAATGAAGTATGCGATCACTTAACTTAGGAATCTGTTCTAGCGAAATCTTCTAACAAAAGGGGTACCCAGTAATCCTTTTTTTCTTTTTTTTGATAACTAAGGCAGACAACTTTCAGGTCAAAACTTAAATAACCTCAACGGAGAGTAGGTGGAACAAAACTCTATATATCTGCTAATAAGCAGAACAGATATTTAGATATTAGATATACGATATTTAGACTTCCCAGCTTGCTCTTTTAAGGGTCGTTTGGAACGGTCGTGTCACGTACCTCTAGCTTTAGCGAAACCAGCGCGACGTGAGACGAATCCATAGCTTGAAGACACATTGCTGACTCAGAACAATCAAATGGTGCATCAGTTACGAGATCCTGAAAGAATTTCGGTTGAACCAAGCGCATTCTGTTCGTGGCATGATATAAAATCTCCTAGATCATATGAAATCTCCTAGAAGTTCAGACCTTACCTTTATCGACTCGATAATCTTCTTGAGAAGGGCAGCGTTTGCTAGTTTGGCCTCGAACATGGCGAAACTGGGTTAGTACCTGAAAACAATAACTTATCTTTTGTCAACTTTTTCCTTTTATTACAAGAATACATAATTGCTTGTAGAAGTAGCAGTTTTGAATCAATACTTGCTAAAGATTGCGTTAAAGAAAATCGGATATTTCTTTCCTAGCAAGCTAACAGTTGGTTAAAAATAAAAGTTTTGCTCGGTTAAAATTAACGTTTGTTGCTCAGCATTTGGGATCTGTTAAAATCCACTTATTGCATGGGAAAAAATCCACTTACTACTCTAAACAGCATTAAAAACAGGCACACTAGTTAAAAAGATTTGTTATGGAATAGGCTACAGTACTTACACGGGGCCCTTTTCGAAGAATGCAAAACACAGGACTCGGACCTGCATCGTTACGTGCGCCAACATATTAGCATATTATTGGGAACACTCACTGTGCTGGGAAAAAAACTCCATCTGAAAATATCGATTTTTGTTTTAGAATTTTTAATGTAGATTTTTTTCTTGTATAGTCTAAGAAATTTTGTGTAATTTCACGACGCTATAGATGTAACGAGGAATTCGAGTACAAAGCGCCCATTTTATAAACGTTTAAGCCGAATTTCATCATTTCGATGAAAAAGCTTAAGGACAGCACCCACTCTCAGAACGCCTCCTGAGTTCTCAATGGACTCCGAAAGACGAACTGAAAAAAGGGTTAAGGTTCAAGTTTCTCGGCTCAGAATTCATTCCTGACCGAGAAATTCGCTCCAGAAGACTCGCCCGCGTTTTCATGGACGAGTTTTCCACTTCGTCGCGCTCTTTCTACTGGAGTCGCCTACCGCCTCGATTGCAAAGACATGGAAAGCTTGTACAACTCTACCCTTACCAAATGGTTGTAGCGCTTTAACTGATATGGAAAATAAAGTGACAAGATAACTCGTCCCTACATCCCTCGTAACTGATCCACCGAGTACCCGACGTTTCGGCCGTTTTCTCCCCAATGAGCAGCTTACCGGCGCTCTCACTTTGGCTTTTGGTTATTCAGCCGCCGAGGTTTCATGAACTACCTGAACTTCGAAATCCGTTTTTAAAGTGGGTGCTGTCTTTAAAGCATATCCTCTGAAATGTAATAGGCGGAAAGCGCAATGTTTCGTTCAAGCAGATTCACTGATTATTAGGAAACAAGACAGAACATAAGGACAACGGTTTAACGATTTACCTGAGCACCATGTCATAGTTTCTGGAATGGGGGCGGTGTCGGAACTTCGGCGGAAACAGTTGATACTCCGTTAACAGTCAATACTCCGCTTACCTAAAAGTGGTAAGCATAGAAAGTTTAAATCATTACACAAATGTCTCTCATACTTTTCTAAGCTCCGGGTCCAGTTTCTGTAGAGCTGAAAGATTAGCATGAGAGCTAGGAACAAGTGATTGATGTGTAGGTGCCACCGCTGCTGCCACAGATACAACCGGGGCTGCTGGGGCTGTCGCTAGAACATGCCTGCGCAGGAGTTTCAGCTGTTGGTATTGAGGAAGCGGATGAGTAGAGCAGTTGGGAATGAAATCGTGGCTGGAGATGCCAGTGGTACAGACATCTGTAATAAAAGGGTATAACAACTAAGGTTAGTCTATTCACATAAACCAGCTATCCAGTTGTGCCATGTTTTAGGAAAGCCGCGATACTACAGATCACAGGAATCATAAGAAGAGAGCATATTTTTTAAGTGACCATTTCTCGACCTGCTGCTTAACTTACCGTCATTGATGCAGCAACAACGTTTGTGGTTATCGGCGGTTGCACTGCTGAAGGAGTTGTGGCAGAACCAATAGTCGCAGTGTTGCCGTCGGTATGGGTGGACGTTGATGATGAGGAACCCGATTCGGCAGAAGGCGTTGGTGCCAGTGTGGCTTGCAAAGGCACATTTTCTCCCCTAAATGTTCGCTTTCTAGGCTAGAGTCTACTCATAAAGATTTACTACTACCTGAAACCTGACTCCTGTGCTAGCATTACTCGTGATCGAGGATGTGTTGGAATGAGCCGTAGTGCTCGGCGAACCACAGGAGTTGGTGAACTAAGCTGCTGGACATGAGCTTCAGGTATTTGCGGATGTGCTGCAGATGTTTCTACAGAAGGCAGCGATGACAACGGTGTAGGTGCATTAACGCCGACAGCAGAGGGAGCCACCTAAAAAGGAATTAGTCATTACCTGTAAAAAATAGGATTAATTTTGACTGTAACCTGAAAGCGCGACTTTCGTGTTGTTGCTGCCGCATCAGCTGCTGCAACGGTTCCTGGAACAGCCGCCGTCACAGTTGCAATGGTTGATGTTGTGGTTCTACTCATAATGTGAAGCCAGGATGACTGCGGCACAGTATACTGTTTTTCAAAAATATTTAGACACGTTAAGTTTGTGCGGTGCTTGTAACATGGATAGCTAAAAACCGCGCAAGTGATTCGTAGCTTAACGCATTGGCAACCACACAGCAAGCGGCATCGTTTTGACATCGATTGCCAATAAGCCAAGCTACAAATCACCTGCTCAGTTTTTAGCTATCCATGCTTGCAAGCACCGCACAAACTTAACGTGTCTAAATATTTTTGAAAAGGACTA
>KN600199.1:0-12702 GCA_000797555.1 Oesophagostomum dentatum
AGTGATTCATGAATCTTGTTTGTCATGCAAAATAGGGGAAAACTGTGAGATTCTGACAACGCTAAGGAATTTGTCAAAATATCAACAAATACGTCTCACAAACGAGCCATCGGCAGGGTTTTCAGCAGCCGTTCTGCTGCGGTTTAGAAAAAATTAAAGCCTTTCGAGCTCTATACGCTATTTTCATAATGTCGAGAGACATAAGTAAAAGCGGTGATCTTCAACGAATCCTAAACGATTTCGGCTTACGGCCCATTGACGAAGTATGTGATGGTCAGAAAGAGGTCTCTAGTGACCAAAAAGATGAAATTTTATGTTGCACAAACACTTCTTTTTATTTCAGAAGCGATATTGTTTGACATTAGATGAAAGATGATCATATGATCTATACTAGTAAATTAATTACTATACCTTTTCAGTTCCTCTCGTCCCTCGTCGATAGTGGTCTTGGCGGTATTGGCGAACCTACTAAGTTGGTGTCCGGAGGAGCAATATCACCAGCAATATCAGACTTCAGCGACTTGCAGTGACCTGGCCCACCACTGCCCTTTGCTGTCACTGATCCACTACTCCCCCCCCCCCTCACCTCAACTGTGTTATCGTAGCCTTTTACAATGTTCTCAGTTACTATGCATATCACACATACGATAACACGAGTTTCATTTCTCAAGTAAACCTCACACTTAGCTCACGACATATCAGCATACTTTGCATTAGGGGCTTTTCATACTTCGACGAATCGGACTGACAATCGGATGGTTTTAACATGCCAAACTTATGACTGCGAATGATTATCGACGAGTTCTCAAATCATTTTCTACACTTTACAGCTTTATCACTGTCTGTTGTCTCCATTTATTTGGTTGTGCATCGCTTTTTTGATGCATGCGCGCTCGGATGAATATCTCGCGCGACGTCGGATCGCACCGTTTCGCCGCACGACACATTTCCGTTGACCCTGTCCTTCAACACAGGGTGCATCTGATGAATGACGGATCCGTCAAAGTGTGACAAGCCCCTTGGTTTGATGCAAAGCTGCCTGTACGAAACTTATGGCTAGAACTTGAATTCAAGTATTTATGCGTATCGTATCGTTTGTCCGTTTTTTAAAAATATATTTGCATACATACACGACATTTGTGAGAAAGAATATGCAGAGAATAATCAAGAGAAGTGAATCTTTATGTCACTTATTTAATTCTTGTTTTCTTTGAAAGCTGGACTTTCGCTGTGGAAAATATTCAAATGCTCATGTTAAACGTGCTCCTTTATAAGCGGTTAGAACACATAATAATTAGCAGCATAATGTATAACAATAAGAGTATTGAAAGTTAGATTTCTTTTAGTAATTACTGCAGACTTTAGCTGATGAGGTAATACCGAATCGCCCGTGACGGCTCCAGTCCTATCTCTATATGTAAATGTCCGGATATATGCAGAGCTCTGGAATGAGTGCAGTGACAATCGTAGACGAAAAGATGAAGGTAATGGGGTTTCCTCGCCGCCAACATACTAAGCCATCAACATCGTCATTCAACGTGAAAATAGTGTCATGATGGTTTCAGCATTATTTCAAATATAAACATTATCATTGACCAGAGCGAAAATGATATAGTTAAATGTTCTAACCATTTACTAAATAAAGTAACGTAATTATACCAGGACAACATCAGATTAGCTCTACCAAAATCTACTTATATGGTCTATATTTCTTAATTCTGTAACTGGGCAAGTTCCGCACACCCGGTTTGCACACAGCAGAACTGGCAATGAGGTCGCAATCAAACGGGGGCGAATTTTGGAGTTTTCCAGTTTCCTGGTTTTTGCGGCTGTTTACTGCCGATGTTGCATCAGATTATTATACTCTCCGTTAATAAGGAATAAAAAAATCTCGAAAAACACCGAATTAACTCTTAGCTACCCCTACGCCTCTTTGAGCATATCGCAGCTTTAGCCACCAAATTTCATGAGAACTTACCATATCAGCCACATCAGAATGAGTCGAAGATTTCTGTCTCAGACTGTTATTCACGTCTTCCAATAACCGCAAGCCGAGCTAGCAAAAATGTGATATAAAACTTGTCTTTGCTAGACCAAGAAGAAAGATAATTCTTTTTACGTCAGCGTCTAATGAAGCCTAGATTTCTGAAGAAAAGCCGTGAAATGTAATGAGCGTTTGAAGTTCAGTTCCTTTCGTTTCAGTTACTTGTAAATAATAGATGTTTCATGATCACGGACGAGCATTACAGTATAGTAGTAAAGATTTACTCTCCTGCTAAACATAATACAAAAAACTGAAGTTAAAATTGCGATGCAACAATTTCAGTACAAGCATGGGTTCTAATACGGTTAAATAGAACAGCTCTTCGTTCTTCTTATATCCGCTGCCTTATTAAGCAAGGAAACTTTACTTGAAACTCCTCGAATATGAAATCTTAAGTGGAATCTTCTTCAATATGTTCTTCAGTTTGCCGAATCTCCATTTCCTTGCTTCTGCAACATTAGCGGTAAAGCAAGCCTGAAAATTCGTACATTCAAAGGCGCGGAGAACTGGTTTAGCGATACCTACCATGAGTACAGCAATGAGGAGAACATAAAGTCTGACGAAATTCATGCTTTGACAAGCCTCAGCTCCTTAATCAGATCAATTCAAGAAAAAGCTAAAATCAGATTATTGTGAAAAGGCCAGCGAACGGTGAGGAATTTTGAATCTGAATAACTACAGTGAATCAGATAATCCCGCACTCCAAAGAAAAAAAGGTTCGCCATGGAATTATGTTGTGTTGGGGAAGCTTTTTAAACAGTTAAAATTAACCAGAACTTCTATGATTCAACTGCTGCTTGCAGTAATTCTAGATAGGCTGGTACAATAGAGACACTCTTTGGCAGGCAATTTTGAATACCTTGCCTTCGTTTTCCCCACCTTCTTCAAGAGAATCTGCTCTAGTTGCCCGGCTATAAATACAGTCCATCTGTAGTCTCCAGGAAGTTTGGCAGAGAAGCCAAGGCGATGGGTGAAATTACTTGCTAAAAGTCTGCATTAAATGGATGAAACAAAACCTGCAGGAACGTACAGTTCTTAAATTTTTTAAAGTTCTGATTATCAAATGATGTGGAATATTAAAAGAATGGACCAACGTACAAATGTTTTTTCTGCTCTTGAAATATTTTTTGGGGTTTGTGTCCACCCAGGCAGCTTCCTAAATGTGGGTTGAAGGAAGATGAATAAATGGGTAATCAGCACCCTGCTGCTTCATTCATTAATTTGTGCTTCAGCACATTAGTTTAATATCCTCTTGAAGGCGTTTTCTGTTTAAAGCTGCAAAGAAAAACGGAAATAACCTTGCATTTAAATCAAAAACATTCGCCAAAATGTTGAACACTGGCCCGTAGTAAAGTTCCGTAAGCGGAGGTGAACTGACAAAAAGGTAAATCTAACCAATGCGCGGTGCCGTTCTGTCAGGAGAGGTTCAGCGGATCAATTGATCCAGAAGCAGACACCTTTTCTACCATATCTTTGTTCCTTTCTCACTTTTTCTGACTTAATCTCAATTTTTCTTACATTTTCTATCTTATCGTGTGCATATTGAAGTACTGTTGGGCTCAATGAAGAGAAATGAGCCGCGCTTTTCATCGCGGACCGTCGACGAATGCTGGTGGTAGTACTGGTGATCTATGAAATTGAACTGCTATCGTTGAGTTGACTACTACTGTTTTGTAAATGTTAATTTCAATCGTATTTGTTCTTTTTTGTTTTTTGTGTTTGCATTCTTTTATAATACCGTCACGCAATAAAGTCGTGAGAATGGATTCAAAACTGGTGCTTATCTCGAAGAAGACAACTAAATCCCACTTTATTTTGACCACTGCAGACTCAAATCTGCTAGAAAAGTACTAAAAAGTTTGTCTTCTGCTATACATGAGTCTCACATTTCCTTCGGGAATGTATCAGAAAAGAATTCCCCTAATACAAACCCTTCTGCGATATCTCCTGATTAGTTTGGTGGGTTACCTCCCAAGGAAGAAAAAACGACAGGCAGAAAATGACGCGTCAGCTGTTTTACCCAGTAACTTTCTCAGGTGCGTGTACATGAGTTCCCACGTTGGCGAGAACAGTAGAGGATTTGCGGAAACTGGTGATTGCAGTAAAATAAAAGCAAAAAAACCTTGAAAGGATATCTATTCATTGTTCAGAGGTTTTCGGATGAACTAATACTTAGTAAAGAAATTATATGACTGAGAGAGTTGGTCGGAAAGAGCTAAAACACGGCAGAACGTATGAGTGCGAAACACCGAGGAAGGTTTTATATCCACACTTGTTTGATATATTCGTCAGACTAAAAAATCCCTTAATGGTATAATCCAGGTGAGTCATTAACCATACGCCGAACACCAGCACTTTTTATGTTGCAGAATCGTTTAGATGTTCGGCCAACTGTATCAACTCAACTCGTGACGCAGCTTATGCTACTCAAAAACCTGGCTTCGTTGAAATTCTCCTAACGCATATAGATTGTTTTGCAGAGATATACTTGGAAAAGTTCATTTGAACAAACAAAATGATTGTTTCATAGATACCACTCCAAGCTGTCCAGTCATGTGGGACTCCATAATGTTCAACGCTGATCAGATTTACGATTTACTGAAAAGATGGCAATTTTCAAACTCGCTAATACAGGATGAAATTCTCTTCTCTACCATAAAAGAAATTGCTGATCACATTGCGAGACTCCTCGAATTCGTCTTCACTTAAACTTTCGTGAAACCTGAGGGTCTCTTATCACTCTTACGCCAGAAAACTACCTCATAATTGTGCTAGTTACTATAGATCCATAAGCGTCATCTCCTGTAGGTGTTTGAAGTACTTCTAAAGAACTATAACATAGCTTCTGATGCACAACGTTAAGCTCGTTTGACCGAATTACCAATGGTGCAAACAGTCGATAAATGGACTTCACGGCCCGCAGTAAAACTCACTCAACTAAAATTCTCTAAAACGGTGATCCATTGAAAACAGATCGCTTTATCTGAATCGAGTTGGCAATCCCTATCATAAAACAACAAGCTCGGTTAACAGACAGAAGACTTGACTGAATCCAGGGAAAGCAACCCCCGCTATTCAGCCAGTGGTTGACTGGAGTTAGTCAAGGAACCCATTTCGAGTGGAACTGCGAAAGAGCGTGCACAATGAAATTCGCAAACGAAGGTAGGCGGAGTTATATCGATGTCTTGAAGAGCAACTTAGAAAAGTCTTAGCTGGTGCAAAATAATGCCGTGTATGTAGTACAGAGGAATCGTGGCTGGGACGTGGGCTCTTAAAGGCAGCACCTAGGTTCGGAACGCCTTAGCTGGAGAAATAGCGCACGTAGTATTTTTCTCTTCAGCGCGGGCAGTAACTCCTCTTCAAGAATCTTCTAACCACATGTTTCAAAATAACTTTACCAATCTGCTTCAATGCTTGTCGCAATTGTGAAGAAATCTCCGCTTGGCCTCTACTGTCTCAGCTTTGATGATAACGTGTAAAGAAAAACCTATGGGTTCGAAGCAATGCGAGGAAGCCTGATGGAAAGGCATGAGAACTCATCAAGACAACACAAATGAAAACCAGGTAGATTTACAAGAAATTCATTCTTGTAGCGGCCCACTGGAAAACGATGTTACCGAGGGTTATTGTTTTACCAATAAGCTTATTTCGATTAGCAGCTCTAAACCGCTACCTCTCTGCCTGACTACTGCTTAGACGGCGCGGTGAAAGACACCAACGTGCAGCGGAGTATTCATATAAAGCTAAAATTTGTCAACTTGTGAAGTGGTAAGCCGGCCAGATTTATTGATGTAAACAGTTTTCAAGAAATCTTTCAAAACAGCTATGCTTTATAGCACTGCGACTGATGGCGTCCTTTATGCGAATTATGTATGTGAAACGAAATAAATCGTGAAAATGTGTAAGTTTTTGCGATTTGAGGAGAGCCATAAAGCTAGGAAAGCTAGCCTTTGTTCATACATTAAGATGTTTTCAAGATTAAGATTAAGGTTTAGAATAGCACCGATTCAGTATGCTTATACGTAGGAGATGTCTAGCTCCTGCAAAAATCTGAGCTCGAGAGCCCTTTACGCAAGCGAGTCAGTGCGCGCATAAGTTGCCACAGTATACGGGTTCTGAGAAGTTATAGCAGTAGATTTCCAAAATACACTTCACAATGAGCAGATTGCAGAACCGGTAAGTTACTAATCTTCTACGAGAATGTTCGACAGTTCGATTTCTCATTACGTGCAAGCTTTTTGCATTCAGCCCTTGTGATATCTACTACCTAGTTTGGCTTACTCCAGAGTTAGAGATACTTCCTGCATTACTTCAAGCTCAATATATCAGCTCATCCCTGCTCGTGATCATGGATTATACTGCTTTACGCAATATGTACCAGCGTACCATTGGTACTAAACTTGCATGTGTCCACTCACTAAATTTGTTTATAAATACTGTTTTCTACAACCAAATCACATAACGAGTTTCTTCAGAATGACCAAAAGCAAAAAGATTGCGTGCAAGAAAAATCGATCCCTCGACTATTCTCACAGGAGATCAGCGGCTCACCGGCTCGGGTGTCTACTCACCGCGAACTATGTTTTGGAGCTCTATTGCTATTACTTGTCAGATCATGCGTACTGCGCTAGACTATGCACGCATGTAACTCGTTTGCGTGAACTTCTCTCGAGCTCAGATTTTTGCAGGGGCTAGTATTAACGTCCCAGAGCGGTACTACATTTGCTAGCTATGATATAAATGACAATTTTTATTTATTACGAGGCGGCGCGCTAACGCTGTCTTCAAGCGCCTGTAACTCGTCCGCGTCCATCGTTTGGCCCCAGGTTTTTATGCTATAACTAAAGAGGGTGCGAGGAATTCGCCTATGTATGCCATTTCAGCAAATCGACAATACGCAAAGGTGACCTCCCTTTTCCAAAAATGGTAACGCTTAGACTGATTTTCCATTTAAAAGACTATGCAGAGCATACGTAACCGCCTTCCTTGCGATTAATAAAATCTTTTTGGATGAGCATACGTGGAAGGTTTCCAATAGTCCTTACATCCGGTTCTTACTAGAATGCTAAGATTCGGTTTCGAAGCAAAGGTAAATTCTGCGTAAAAGGATGGATGTATACATAAATGCTGTTAAGCTCACAATGCTTCTAGAGTTTGGAAGAATACAAAGAAGTTCAGGAATCTCATAGATCTTCGCTTTTAGACAGGAACAATTTAATTTTTAGCGACGTCAGATTTCACAGCTGATCAAAGTAAACAGTGTAAATTTTTTACCGCTGTCTTACCTTTCATTTATTCCATGTGTTCTGCGACGGAGATGTTTGCCGACTTCTTTTTTGGCATTAGTCTGAGATTCTCGCGTACGATCCATCTCGCATCCAAGCTGCTGTTGTAACAAATGGATCTTTTAAGGGCCTCAAAATAGAACTCTAGAGATGCGAATACGTATTTTTTTATTTACTACCATTTTCAAGAGTTTCGTTGCTAAAGATTCGTGTTCGCTCTTCGCTGTGATGCAGTCAGGTCCTTATCCGCTTTGGCTAACGTCGATACAACGGCTGACCTGGAGCGTTTCTCATTCTTCACTATTTCAGTTTCACATAGCCGTCAGCCTTGCCAACTTTACAACAACAAGGTATAGTATGTACGTCACTCAGCTTATTGCAAGTGTGGTTAACACAAAATCATGGTTCTTCTGATTCAAGTAGAAAAGGTTTCTAATATTAGCGCTTTATTTTACACCAGTAATTACACAGAAGAATAATTAACCATCTCCGGAAGGCTTCTGATTAGAAACTTCTCGAATATGTAAACTTAAGAGGAATCTTCTTCAGGGCGTTCCTCAGCTTCCTGAACCTCCATTTTCTTGCTTCTGCAACATTGGCGGTAAAGCAAACCTGCAAAAATGTTGCATTCAAAGGAGAAGAGGAGTCACAAGAGTTACTGAAGCTTACCATAAGTATAGCAACAAGGAAGACGTAGAGCTTGATGAAGTTCATTGTCTAATAAATTCAGCTCTGAAACAAGTCAGGGACTGGTAAAATTGAATGGTTTACGGCAGTTTGGTAATACGGCAAAGGCAAAATATGGGACGAGAGAGGCAGCTATTTAAGTCAATTTTGCACTTTTCAGTGAAAACTAGAAGCCAAGCGAAGAAAATATATTATCTTAAAATGCAGTACATTGGAGGAACACGAAACCATGAAGAAACCACGAAGAAATCTGTTATGCCAGCACCAAGGAAGCGAATGTCCCCTATCACCTGTCTTTTAAAAAGTAAATATTAAGCATTCGCCGAGAAAATGGAGAATAATCTACATGTGTGCTGTGGTGGGGAAATTAAACTATCTCACACAGATCGTGGGAGACGCAGACACCATATCTCCCGAAAAGTCTCGCAAAACCCTAGCTAAGATTTTTAGTAAAATATGACATCCAGCTTTAAAAATTAACAGTTTACAAAGGAAATGGAAAATTCGCTCTTACTGGGAGAGCCCGTATTACAATACCGTACCGGAGAATACCGGAGAAACAGGAATCAGCTGGATGGAATCTGCCTCGGCATCTAAGGAATGGTTAGTTCGGACATAAAAAGAGACATTCTGTTTATCCATTGCTTTAAGGGCTGCTGCTTGAGTAGTAGTTTATAGGCAACGTTCTATGAATTTCCTTGTTGAAACATAATGGCCGAGAGAATGGGGAACGACCTCCTGTGCAATTCTGTTTCATGTGAGTCACCGTTGTTTGATAAGGCTGTGGCGAATGGGAATAGAAAATGAGTAGAAAAAGTAATCTTTCGAAATTGGGCTAATCAAATAGTTTTCCTTGGGTACCGTTTGCGTACTGTAACATTAGCTAATTCTAGACAAAACATCAGCTTAGGAGTTGTTTTTTTTTCACGGAAAATATTGGCATCTTGATGAGGCCGTCGAAATAATTTCCAAGTACTTTATGATAATGGAAGCTGGAGAGATAATAGAAAATAGAGGAGGAGTGCTGCATGACGGTGTAGGCAGCTTTATATTCAATTCTGTTCGACACCTTATCGAATACAAACCCCTTCGACGGTAGAACTCGAATGAGTCACGAGGTTTTCGACAAATATCTGCGCTTTTTTTATAATGAAGCAGACCGTTTTGGCATTTGACGAGCTTATTCATCAAACCGCTGACGATGCTGCAAAATTTCCCAATCCAAATGTCTAGGTTATTGCAGATGTTTAAGCGAACAGCAGTGCTCTTACACGAAGGCTGACTCATCGTCACACTTAGATGGAAATTGCTAAGATAAATGAGAAAACTAGAGTTTACATTGTCTGCTAAGTGTACTTGTTTTGGAATGTTCCCCAGAAAACAACCTCAAAGATCCCTCATACACTTCGAGTATCTAAAAATTTTTGTCCCATATGTGAATATCGAGCCTACTAAAACAGTTCCTTTAAAAAAAACGAAAATCGAATAAATCTAAGACGCAAAATCTTCTCCATTTTCAATGATAGTAGAAAGAAAAGTCGTCAATTCTGGATTGAACGAACTGATTTTTTTTAATCGTAGTATGTCAAATTCTGAAACGAACCGCCATCACCCATTATACGGACTTCGGCAGCCACAAATTTTCACGTAAAGCTCGAGTAACATTTCAGAACGAGTGGGTGTTTTTGAACAATATGATCTCTCGGTAATTGACACAGTAAAAGTCCGACGTTAGTTTCGGACACAGCAAAATGTCCCACTTTAGTAAGAAGAAGTTCCCAGTTATCCATCCACTACTGTAAAATCCCCTTCAACTTGTACATCGTCGAGAACGACCTTAGCGGTACTGACGGACCTACTAAGCTGCTAGCAGTATCAGAATTCAACGGTTTGCAAAGCCTGGACTACAATTGCCCTTTATCGTCGTGACTGCACAGAAGTTGTGCTACTTTGGCCATTGTCACACCTTACAACTACTATGCTATTACTAAGTATCGACGATAACAAACATTAAATCTTTAAAAACACCGAAATAAACCTGGTTACTCGGATAGTCTTCTAAATTAAACGATATGAAAACGAATTCGCAGTAATAATCGCTTGAATGAAAATTTCGGTCGCAATCTGAGAGTTCAAGTTGTTCAGAAATACCCACTCGTTCCGAGGTGTTTGTCGGGCTTTTCGTGGAAATTTGTGGCTGCGACAGTATTGTGGGTGATGGCTCGCTTCAGAATTTGATAGTCTAGGGTTTGAAAAAAAAACAATCAGTTGGTTCACTCCAGAATTGATGCTTCCCTTTCTACTGTCACTAAAAATGGAAAAGATTTTGCGTCTACATCACCATCTTTGCGACCATATTATAGAGTAATTCCCTTATTGTCGTAGCTATTTTGTCTCTAGTGATGTCTTTCCTAGACGAATTATCCAATGTTTACCTATTCATACAATCCTTCGAATGGATGTACTCGATTTTCGTTTATTTGAAAGAACAGTTTTAGCAGGCTCGATGTTCACATATATGGTAAAAATTTTCGGATATTCGAAGTGTGCGAGATATTGCTGAGGTTGTTTTCTTGGGAATATCCCAAACCAGGGCATTTAGCAAGGGAAGTAAACTTGAATCACACGTTCATCTTAGTAGTTTCGACCTAAGTGTAACGATGAGTCAGTCTTTGTGGAAGAAATGCTGCTGTTCGGTTGAACGTCTGCAATAACCTAGACATTTTTGTCGTGAAATTCTGCAGCAACGCTTTATTGGTATGACTTAGTTGGTCGTCACCGGTTTGATTAATACCCTTAATACCCTCGTCAAATGTCAAAACAGTCTGCTTCGTTACAAAAAGCGCTGATATTTGTCGAAAACCTCCTGACTCATTAGAATTTTTACCGTAAGAGGGGGTTTTGTATTCGATAAAGTGTCGAACAGAATTGAATATAAAGCTGCCTATTCCCTCAGATGGCACTTCTCCTCTAACTATTTACTGGTATCTCTCTAGTTTCAATTGTCAGAAAGTACTTGGAAATTATTTGATGCCTTCCTCAGGATACCCATGTTTTCCGCAAAAAAAAACTCCCTAGCTACTGCTTGTATTAGAATTTGGCTATTGTTACAATATGCAAACGGTACCTAAGAAAAACTATTCGATTGGCCCAATTTCGGTGACTCGCATGAAACTAATTCTGCACTTGAGGTCCTTCCCGATATTCTACCCTTGTATTTCATGTTTTCATAAGGAAATTCAGTGGAACGTTGCCTCTAAACAACTAATAGCATTTAGCATTCATTCATAAAACCGCTGACAATTTGCAAGGCGCAGAACGACGCGGAGAGCACGACTGTGGGGGAGGCGCAGTTTTCGAATTTTTAATTAAAGCTCCCTACACACGTAGATTACTCTCCAAATCTCGGCACATATTTAATATTCACTTTTAGAAAAACAAATGATAGGAGACATTCGCTTCACTGGTGCTGGTATAACAGACTTCTTCGTGATTTCTTCATGGTTTCGTGTTCCACCAATGTACCGCATTTTAAGATAATACATTCGCTTCGCTTGGCTTTTGGTTCCCGCTGTAGCGTGAAAAATCAGCTTACATACATACCTCTCTCGTCCCATATTTTGCCTTTGCGGTACAACCAAACTGCCGTAAACCATTTGATTGTACCAGTCCCTGACTTGTTTCAGAGCTGAATTTATTCGACAATGAATTTCATCAAGCTTTACGTCTTCCTTGTGGCTATACTTATGGTAGGCTTTAGCTACTCTTGTGGCTCCTGTTCTCCTTTAAATGTGACATCTTGTAGGTTTGCTTTACCGCCAATGTTGCAGAAGCAAGAAAATGGAGGTTCAGGAAGCTGAGGAACGCCCTAAAGAAGATTCCTCTTAAGTTTACATATTCGAGAAGTTTCTAATCAGAAGCCTTCTGGAGATGGTTAATTATTCTTCTATGTAATTACTGGTATAAAATAAAGCGCTAATATTAGAAGACTTTTTCTACTTGAATCAAAAGAACAATGATTTTGTGTTAAATACACTAGCAATAGTGACTTGTGTGTTATACCTTGTTACCGTAAAGCTTGCAAGGCTGACCGCTGTGCAAGACTGATATACATAGTGAAGAATGAGAAACACCCCAGGCTACTAGTCGTAATACGGAGGTTAACCATTGCGGTTCAAAACCTTGCTGCATCATAGCGACGAACTAGCGTGGAATTTTCTGCGACAAAACTCCTGAAAAGGAAAGCAACTTTAAACTTATTAACTATGCTGTACGCTCATCTCTAAAGTCCTATTTTGAGGCCCTTAAAAGACTCAGTGATTACGACAGCAGCTTGGATATGAGAATGTTCGTAAAAAAAGGAAAAACTAAGAAACACCAAAAGTAAAGTCAGCGAAGATCTTCATCGCAGAACACATGAAATGAATGGAAAGTGAGGGAGCGGTAAAAGGATCCGCATTTTTTACATTGATCAGCTGTGAAATCATCTGACATTGCTGAAATTAAATGCTTCTTTCAAAAAGCCGAAGACCTGCGGGACTCCTGAACTTCTTTGTATTCTTCTATATTCTACGAGCATTGTAATTTTTAACAGCATCCATGAATACTTCCATCGACGCAGAATTTATTTCTACTTTGTAATCAAATCTTGGCTTCCAAGGAAGAATTGGAGAGAAGGGCTGTTGG
>KN600200.1:0-12473 GCA_000797555.1 Oesophagostomum dentatum
TTTAGTGAAGAGATACTGAGATGTGGAACAGATTTTGTTCGTGTTTTTTAACCGAAAAAATCGAGTCGAGTTGTGCTGTACTATGGCCACATTCTTTATATGGAACAGTGTTTAGTAGAGTGCTTCAGTTCGAATATTCGAATGATCAAATAATTAAGCCATTTGGAGCTGTAAATACGCAGGTAGCAGTTGTGGTAATATGATAAACAGTACTAGTTGCCAATTGCCTATCCTATTATAGCAAATTATTCGACTGTACGAATAATTTGAATAAATCGCACAGTTTTTCGCAAGAGATTCGATAGTTCTTTATTGATTATGAAGGAGCTTCCGATTCTCTGGTATTTTACACAGACTGAGAGGGAAAGAAATCACTTAATATCCTTAGCTTCTGTCCCCACTTTTCCCAAGAAGCTTTATTCGAAATTATTCGACTATTCAAATTGCAACACTATTTAGTCCTCTTACTTGGTATTTGTTTGAGGTTTTAGAAAAGTACTAGAAATCCAATAATTACCTTCAGTTCACCATTTTCTAGTGGAGCCCGTTACCTTATGACAGACTAGGAATTTTTTTCCGGAGCGGTTGGACCCCGCTTGCCCCCTTGTTTTTTACTATGCTGGAACTTTCCTATTTTTCAATATACTATACAGATTTCTTCGACGTAGTCACCTGTAAGGGCCTCTACAAATATACTGTAGCTGCAGTTGTGGAAGGATGTTATTTTTAGGGAGAAATCCTTAAGGCACCGTTCAGTCCCAAAAAGATTTTCGTGCTAATGTGGTAAGAGTGTCAACTGGAGCCTCCTCTACAACCCTACCACAATAGTGCTAGCAAATATTATTATGTGCCTTTTTACCTACAATTTTAAACAATTTCTCAAAAACGTACCAGAGGGTGGATCAGACGTAGGCACCGTCGGAGTCCACGACCCTCTGTCAACGTTCGGGTAGACACTCGATGCCGGCCTCCCAGAAGGAGAGGGGCTGGGGGTTGAGGTCGACCTGACCTCTCTTCATCATCAAGGAAATAGTCTCCGTTCTTGAACCTGGCGAACCAACACTTCACCGTGGCGTAAGACTCAATGCCGTCGCCGTACAATTCCTCGAGGTTTTGGTGAGCTGCCCTTGCGGAGTGGCCGTCGATGAAGAGGAAAGTTGGAAATGTCGAAGATGAATTTTGTCGGGAACGAAGTTAGTCACTTACTAGGGGAAGACTACAATGAGTAATGATGACGCAATTTCTGGGAATGCGGGAAAGAGTCCTCTGACCTACTGCGAAATAGTTCCCTTCCTGCTTTCATAGAAAAAACGTTACGATTTTTCAGAGCTAGGACTCATTACTTTCTTTCCAACCTAATGCCTATCTAGTGTTCAATTTCCTTTGTTTTTCTTAGCACAAACTAGTGGAATAAATCTTTATTGGCTTATTAACGGTTTACAGTTATGCCGCAGCTGATGGCTGATCTAAGGCTCTTCACTTTCGTAGTTGAAATGGGCAATTTTACATGAGGTCATAATTCACCCTCCGCTCCCTCCCCCTTCTTCCCCATTCACTCTGTCTTCTCCTCTACCTGTTCTCCAGAGCAGTTTTTTTCTGCATTGTTGAAATGAGATATAACTTGGCAGGCGCTGCTCAGGTGGACGATGTTTACATAGTTAACAGGTATGCTGACAAAAGACATTATGGCTGCGAAGTTTTTTTTTTCGGAGTTTGTTATTTGCGCAAGTTTATGCAGAAACTAAATAGAGTATAGGGGAACACAATGTCAAGGTGGAGAAACGAAGAGAATGTGTGGAGGAACAAAAAACTAGGAAAAAAAACGCTGAATCCCCTTTTCTCTACTAACTGCAGTAACCTATGCTTTGCCGAATACCACTATACGAAATGACGTTACTGGAGGTATGGATATTATTACAACAGCGAGAAGTCCAGTTGTGGCCATGTTCAAACGCGAGATAATTAGGATGCTAGCTTTTTCTGAATTTTTACTGCAAATAATATGGATATTTTTTTGAAACTGCTTCAGGAACACTTCGAAAAATACGAGCAGTAAATTGCTGGATACTTCTCAAAATCAGGTAGTAAATGTATTTCGAACATACGAAAGCTTTCCTAGAATGAGTGAATATTCAAGTTATTAATTCGAAGCGTTCACCGAAAAATGAATTGTGGGATTATGTATTCTAAAAATATTTTCGGGAATGTAAGTGAATCGCATGTATTTCGACAATTTTTTGCATGAATAAATTTCGAATAGATCCGAAATTTTTTTCCTTTGAGTAAGCAGCTCAGGTAAAGCCTTTGCCCTAATTGAAGTAAAAATTATTGGAATATTTATTTCAGCTTGGGCAAAGGCTTTATCTTCCTGATGAAAGTTACCCAAATGCACAGCTAGTCTGTTACTCGAACATCGAAGTTTTATTTAAGTTTTGGAAAAAAAGGCGGAAACACATTTTCAGACATCTGGAAGTTGGAAAATTTCGCACAGGAAATTTTCAAGTGCTCAATATTAGAATATGTTCGAAAATCAGACCGTCCAAAAATTTGCGATTTGAATAGATTCAGAAACAGTTTTCCTCAGTTATTTAAATTCTGAATATAGTCAAATATCCAGTTTTTGCAAATTCGACTACCGAAATTTATTGGGAAACTAAAAGCATTCAGTATTCGGATCTTCAGCTGATTCGAAACCTACATAGTAGTTTCTTTCGAACTTCTGTTCAAGCTCATTGCTTGGTTTGAAATGTACCACCGAATACCTAATTCCACCAAATATGCTGTTGGGGGAGAAAAAGGGATATTTAATTATAATGCAACAACATGATTGAAAGTAGTCTATTGTCAATGAATCAGTAGGCTTTGTTTTTAAAAAAATATTTATGAAATTGATTTATCTCTATTATTATCATCATCTTCATCTTTATCTTATAGATCGGAAAAGTGCGCCAACATAAAATAAAAACTAGTCAAAAATACAAGTACCTCCTCAATATCTTGAGGAAAAAAGAGTTATGTATGCATAACGTGCATTAGAATTTGCTATTAAAATAATCTAACGGGACCGAGTACAACATGTTGTAGGAAAATGAAGGCGGTAGATAATAGAATGTTGCAGTTCGAATATTCGAATAATTTCGAATAAAGCATAACATTAAAAAGTAAGGACCGAGAATACAGAAAAACGAAGGGTTTCTGGCCCTGCCCAGTTCGAGTAACGTTGTCGCCAGCAACTTTGGTAACTTTCTCATAAAAGGGCAAGGAAATAATAAATTTTGCTAAAAAATTGGGCGATTTATTCGAATTGCTCGAATATTCGCATAAATTTGAATATCTGAGGAGAAAGTGAACCGCTGACTAAATTGTTCTTCTATATTTAGAAGAAGCCGGCGTCTAGGATTCCGAAGACTGTCTGGAGCTCGAAGGAATTGAAATAACTAACCATAAATAACTAACTAACTCTCTAACTCTTATTAAAGCTATAAATTCTCCTAATACTGATTAAACTATATTAAGATACCTAAGTTTTCTTACACTTTCAGAGATTTAGTTTTTATGATTATTCGAAAATTCGAGCTGTAATACTCTAGCAGATAACACGTGGATGATTTCTGAACAACTAATGCTATTATAATATATAAAATAACCAGAGCGAAGAGGGCGAGGCTAGGCTGTAAATAAAAATGTTACCACATAGAGTAGAGCGAAAACCTTCAGTAAATAAACGCAGTTCGTAAAATTCGGAATGAGGATGGGTGAAAATCGTGAAAATCCAGCTGAAGAAAACAGGCATGACAACGACAATTGCTTATTTTTTAGCCAGGTACCTAGCAGTCAAAGTGCGGACTCATGAGAATTTTGAGGGAACTGAGCTTGCGCAATGACGATGAGTAGCTAGCAGCGAAGAAAATGACGATGAGTAGCTAGCAGCGAAGAAAAAGTTTGTGTTCCTGAAGAAGCAGCCACTTAATGCTTGTTAGCAAGCGCTTTACTCTCGATGATTCAAGTGCACATTACAACGTACTACTTGCTCTCAACTCGATATTCTTTCGAACTCATTTGTTTGCGAAGAGAACTCTGGTTTGAGACTATCAAAAAGTAAATAATATGATGTTGAGAGAACCTGAGTTTAAAACGCGGAGATATAAATCTCTAAGCAAAATAGGTAAATACTTTACTTTTTTGGAAAACGTCAAAGTACTGAGTATAAATTATGTCATGTAAAAGAAACAGCCAAAATGACAATAATATAGTTAGAACAAGAGCAGCGGTGGCACAACTTATAATATAAAAGAGAAAAAACGAAAACGCTAACGATATAGCTAAACGACCAATGCTAAAGCAGCTTATCACTCGTTAATGGCTAAGTTTTTTTACCCTATGGTTTTTCCTTTAAATTTCCTGTCAAATTCCTTCCAGAATTCACGTGAAGAATGACCGTGAATATTGAGGGAGTGGATAAACAAGTCGCTATAAGAAGATGTTAGCAGTCCAGTCGACTCAGCTTGGTGCCACAGACATGAATCAAGCTCTCATGTGCAGATTTGTATATCGAAGTACAAGGGTTCGTGGAAAATTAATAAAGTCATCTAAAATCACAAAACAGCGTGTAACTCCTAATACATTTTATGAAGTATATCATCTTTATTTATTCGATATCGCATCTTTATTTATTCGATCTCTTTATTTTCCTGTATATTGTTTACCTTGAAGGCAGCACACACGCTTAGAACGTTTTCTCAGTTCTCGATGGATTCTGAAAGAAGTTTTTAAAAAATGGTTGAGATTAAAATTTCTCGCCTCGGCTCAAAAATCATTATCGAAAAAATCGCTGGAGAAAACTCGTTCGCGGTTTCGCGGACGAGTTTTCCACTTCGTCACGCGCTTTTTTTCAGAAACGCCTACCGCCTCAAGCATGTGGGCATGGAATGCTTGCACAACTCCACCCATACCCTATGGTTATAGAGCTTTAACTAGTGTGCAAAGCGCACTGACAAGACAACTCGTCTCACAGCCTTTAAAACCGGTCCACCCGGCCCACTGACGTTTCGGCTCTCCTTGCAACGAGTGGGTTACCGATGATATTACTTTATCTTTCGACTATTCAGCCACTCAGGATTCATAAACTACCTGAGTCTCGAATCATGCTGTCTTTAAGATTAGAAAACATCTAGGGAAAGACTAGGGGAGGACGTGAAAAAGATCATATACGATTTCTAGCGTAATAAAGCTGCAAGCTAAACTGCAGAAAAAAATCTTGATGTAATCTATATTTTTGCCCTCATATACTTTATATCTTCTATATATGTCTTATCATAAATATCTTCTGAAGCAGTACGGCGCTGAGCTTGGCGTTAGAAAAGAAATGGTGCGATAAAGCCGGTGCAAAAGTTATTGTCTTCTTGGCGCCCAAGTTCTGAAGCTTTTCTATAGCGAATGGTAAGAACATCTGGAAAAGGTTGCCTCTGAAAGGGCTGGGTCCGATGAAAATATGGAATGAATTTAAAATTACCGCGGCAAGTTTTTATATGTATTTACATTTTATGGTGTTCTTGCTGATGCTAGGTTTATTATCTAGAATGGCAGCAAACCGTAAGTTTGAAGTCTTACCAGGGAATGATACTTGGCGTAAACTCGAACGGCACAAACGTTGCATATAGTAAAAACCCCGTTTCTCTTTAGTAGAAATCCAAAGAATCTCCTCCCCTAACCTTGATTTGAACGAGCTACATAGCCTCAAAATTGGCGCAGAGCACTTCTAAATAAGCAGTTTTCGAGCTATTACTCAGATCAAAGAAATGACTTCATGCCTATTAAAGCTACTTACTATTGTAGAAAGATCTAAGAACGTTTCTATCCATATTCTCAAAAGATTTCCTTCTCTTCTATGCACAATAACATCAGAATAGACCATCTTAACCATTACAATTGCAGAAAATTCGAAGCGTTGTAACCCATTCACATCCAGGTTAGGGGAGGAGATTTTTTTGGATTTCTGCTAAAGAGTACAGTGGGATTTTTACGTGGTACATCGTTTGTGCCGTTCGAGTTTACGCTAAGTATCATCTCCTGGTTAGACAATTACAAAACAGAGAATATGTTACGATGCTCTTAAAGCATCGAAAGCAAATGTAGATATATAGTTCGCTTAGATAGTTCGTCTAGTCGCTCTCTTATAGTTCCGTGTGTTATCGCTTCCTTACTGTTGAAATTTTTCTGAAACTGTCAGTTGGAAAGGCGCCAAAAACCGAATATGTAAGATACTGCAACTCTTCCTTGCACAATGTAGGTATCTCATTTACAATCAGACACGAAATTTGCACCTCAAACTCGTAAAGGACAAAATCCAGTGAGGTCATCCGGTGCCGACGATCCATGTGCGATCGCCATCCGGAAGATTATTACGGAACATTTGTAACGGTCCGTAAAATTGCGCATTGGAAATATCTCCGGAGAGTGGTATCTTTACTAAGCACTTTTACAGTACTACGCCTTCCCTATTCGGTGAGCTGTTAAGCCTCCAAAGAGATTTTGACATTGGGTTGTTTAAGGTTAATTTTAAGAGGTTTCTATTTTGATGATTCCTAATAAACATCCGTATACTCCGGAGGCTAGTCAGTAGGAAATCACAGACGACACCCTCATTTAGATGTGGATAAATTAAGCGTTCCGCCTCATCAACGGGAGGGTCAAATTCCACCGGTAAACAGGACCTTTTATTTTACTGACGTCTAGCAGGATGGCAGAACTGTATTGAGATCAGGTTATTGCGCTCATAAACGTAAATTACCTACTTTGGCAAGTTTCGAAGAGAAATGACCATCGTGTAAACGATCTTTGCACATTTGTCTGCACAACAAGTCACGAGCTTTTTTTTCTTATGTTCAAGATTTTACTGGCGTCTAACGATGACACGACATGGAAAACTAGAAGAGGAATAAATTGGCTTAAAAAAATCAAAGATCCTCTTGTGTTCGCATGTGTAAAAGCGGGGAACAAAGTCCGCAGAACTGACATAACGGATAATACGACTTGCGACGTTCTCCCCAGTGGGCAACGCTTGGCTGCTAGCCGTCCAAAATGCAATTTAGTGGTAAAGATAGAACAATGGCTACGCAGTTGAGGACGGCGGGCAGAAGACGGTTGCTTAATATGCTGTTCACGCCTTCTATTTTTTCAGTTAAATTTTCTCAGCCTATAAGTAGCTTTTCCTTTGAGAGCTAGAAGAAGCGCTACCAGCCAGTATTTAAGAGAATTCAAAAGTTAGCTTCCCGCAAATCGCAGATGAATTGACTGAAATAGCGTTGAAGCAGTGCAGAAATGCTGAAGCAATAATGTAAATTCTTGAGACAGCGGGACATAATGGAAGACAGGCCATCATCTGTCGAATACAGAAGACAAAATAATTGATGATTCATTTCAAAACAACAGGCAGCAAACGTCGACATTACAAGTTTCTCAGCAAACTCCATCTCCATTTCGAGATGAGCCTCAAGTGCACTTCATGTGGGAAAAAGGCCATCCAGATAGCCACTTGCGAGTAGGAAGAGCAAAAAGGGCAACAAAGGGTGAAATTTTGCAGTGGAAAATAGTAGTGAGCGGAAATGGAACTAGAAATATCGCAAAATATAGAGCGCGAAATGATACTGCAAATAAACGAGAAGAAAAAACCGTAAATGTATACACAAAAAATAAATATAAAATAAATAAATATAAAAATAATAAAAACTCCCGAACCTGTAAAACTGCAAGAAATTATCTTACAGCTGTTTTTGCTGCAGTTTAAGACCAGTACAGGCTCTCAATTGGAAGCAGAGCTGTTATCGTACTAATGTATTGCTCCAAAACAATATTTCTTAATTAGTTATTTTAAATCATAAATATGTGAAATATGAACTATTGAAAGTATTCCCCGTTGAAGCCATATTCTGCCTAGCGTTTGCCTCACAATCGTATAGAGTCAAGTCAATGCGCTATCCGAGGATCATGGATTTTATGGAAAATTTCAACATCTGCGCTTTTGAAGTGGCACCAACAAATCTTTTAAAGCCAGCATCCACCTCAGTACGATTCCCGAAGTCTCGATGTCTTGTGAAAGAGAACGCCAGAAAAAGATTGGGCTTCAAATTTCTCAGCTCAGAAATCACTCCTGACTAAGAAAGTCGCTCCAAAAGACTCGTCCACTATTTCGCGGACGAGTTTTTCACTACGTCGCGCGCCTTCCAATGGAGTCACCCACCGCCTTAAGCTCGTGCACATTGAAGGCTCGTACAAATGCACTCATACCCCATGTTATAGTGCTTTAGCTAGTGCGCAAAACGCGCTGACAAGACAACTCGTCCCTACACCCTTCGCAACCGGTCCACCGGGTACTTGACGTTTCGGCCGTTTTCTTCGCAACGAGCAGCTTATCGGTGCTTTCCCTTTGGCTTTTGGCTATTCAGCCACCGAGGGTTCATAAACTACCTGAATCTCGAAGTCCGTTTTTAGCGTGGGTGCTGCCTTTAACTTATATATACGAGCAGGGTCAAATCCGACGATCTTTGCAATTTATGTACTGGTTAAAAAATGTTCATTACAACGCCGCTGACCTCTTTATTACTAGGAATTGAATTTTTTTCAAAAAAAAACTCAAAAGGTGTAAAATCTCCTGCACCAGCCTGTGTACTGCCTTTCATTGCGTTTTCATGCGCTAGAAATACAGAACTGAACAGCAGGACTACACTAAAAGGTTTAATGCAAAATTTCCAAAGTTCTTTGGAAATTTCCTGTTTTTTTCACTAGTACTACCAAGGAGCATAAGATCATACGAGGGAGTTTTGCAAATTAAGCTTCTTTAGGGTAAACTAGGTGGTGGAATCTAAGTGGTACTAGTTTTATTTTTCTAAGTATTGCCACTGTGATCACATGAACAGCCCAAGAAATTAAATAAACCTTCAAAAATTTGCAGACATTTTTCGTATTGCCGCAGTGGGTGGGCGAGAAACCTTTCATGGAGCACGTCAGGGACTTTGTGTGCTGAAATTTCAAGATCCCTCTGTACTTTTCTCACAGCCGCAGCAGTTCGCGTTAGGATGTCAACGCTATTTGAAAAACTCACATTCAACCTGAGTCATTCGCTACGCAGAGAACACCTAAAGTTAACCGCAGACTTAATGACCATGTCGTAAAACTTTTAACAGCTCCGTGTTTTCGTGACTGCGAGAAGGACGTGAACCTTGCGTTTCTTCTCGCGGTCACGGAAATGCGGAGCAAAAACGGCAGCGGTCAGCGAAATTGTAAAAACAAGTCTTTTTAGAAAGTCAAGCTCTCTTGTAGTCAGGCACTCAGATCGCTTAGAACTTGATACGTAATTTGCTTCGTTGTCATATATGAAATGTTATTTTGTATACTGAGTGGGATTTATTAGTTAACAGAGCGCAGAATGAAAAGATTCTGCGTAAACTAAAACTGCAAGCAGTTCATTAACGAAAATGAAAGCTGCTACCAAAACTCCTACTAAGGTTACCTAAACCAAAGAAACTAAATGAATTTATACAATATATCACCCAGGAGGGTAACCTACTAAGCTTTAAGGTTTTTGGTGACGCGAATGTCTTCTTCCACCTGTGGTGGCTTGTACATGCCGCCCGAGGGGTGATTCAGTCAGCGAAAACAATGTAGCTGTATGCTCGTCCTCCCAGGAACCATGTACGCCGCATTTTTCTCTGCGAATATGCAACCGTTTTATTCGGGGAAACATTTGTTTTCGGGTTTTCAGCGCAACGTTGCTGCGCTTAAAACCCAAAACTACCAGTATGCCTTTTTTCCGGCATTCTTTTTGAAATCTAAAACTAAGAAATTTCCATATTTTCAGGCCGCAGGGTGCAAGATGATTCTACAAAAACTCCAAGCTACAAATCGGAGTTCTTTTTTATCCATTGTACTCTCTGGGCGATTTGCTAATTACCAGCTATTTTTATGCCATTCGAAAATTTCCCAGAAAGGAGAGAGAGAGAGCGAGAAATACCGCTAAACAAGACCATTGAAAAAACATCTTCGCTCCGATTTTCGGTCCTCGAAATGAGAACCTCAAAGGATGCAGTATAGCTCGGCTCTATATTTAGAGCGCAAAAGCTTTGCGTGCTGCTTAAGATGGGAAAACCTTGAGTATTAAAAGCACTCGCGATAAAACGAGTTTACATTTTTTCAATCACAACAGAGAGATTTCAGTAGAATTTTCACAAAACCAAAGCAGGATCATGCAAAAGCCAAGCTGCTTAAGAAATTTCTAAATGTAGTCATGGATCTGTTACGGGGTCTGGACGAGTTGTTGTATCAGCAGTTGCGCACCTTAGAATTTCGATTGCGGAGGTTGCAGATTATATGGAGTGACTTATTCCTAGTTTCTGCCTGATTAGAAAGCTTCGCTGTTTCGCTATCAAATGCTTTAGGTGGTGTGGGGTAAAAGCCACGAATACTTGAGGACATATTTTCGACAGTTTTTTTTTCAAAATTATAATGTAGAATAGAAAAGAAACAAATCCTTCAGACGATGATAGTTTCAGTACAGTGGCGGTCTCAGGAATTTTTTCCGGGGGGAGAGGGGTGCTTCCCTCAGACGGAAGGTAGGCGGGGCTAGGGGCGAGGCCTGAGGAAAATCGATTGTAAAAAATTTAAAACATTTTTAGGAAATTCTAAAAATAAAAGTCGATATTTTAAATCAATAATAAAATTTAATTTTTAAAATTTCACCCCTTTTTTAATTTCTTCCCAGCCCCTCGGACCGTCACTGTTTCAGTAGTATTTAGCCGCATCATACTCGACATGAGCCGAAAAAAACAGACTTCCAACATTCTCCTAACAAATAGTACTTTGAATTATGTGGAAAAATAGGATGTACGAAAATGCTGTAGCTATAATTTCAAATATTCATTCACAAAATAAAACCGAAGGATAAGATACTATGTCGCTGTTAAAATTTTCGTTTAAATTTTGCATCGTGTCGTCTTGCCATATAAAAAACTAGCTCTTTCAGCTAGAAGCCATCTCGTATGACGTTCACGCACATCAAGCCAAGGGAAATAACAACAATTACCCATAATGAGAAACTTAGAGCTGTACTCTTTTTTCGCGGACTGGCGAGGTGGGTGGGGCCACATGTGCTTTAAAGTACATAGGTAGTCCAAAGCAACTTGAAAAGCATAGAAACGTGTCGGAACGAAAGGAACTGATCAACATTACGACAGTTCACCGTGTTCTAACCTGTTCGAACACGGCCGGCATCCTTTTGGTGGCCTGGCCCCGTCCATCTCACTAGTCATAGTCCGCGAAAAAGAGGTACGTTCTGTTGGAAAACATAATACTGTACTAAACGAGAAGCTTAGGCTTCGAAAAGAAGGAACAAGGAAACTACTGAAGAGCTATGTGTCTTTAAAGAAAATTAATTTTTCATTTACTAAGCTGACGTGCTGTTTCATCTCTTGGCAATGGAGAAACCCGTCCAAAAAGGTGTGTACGTTAACGTCTAGAATGGATCTGACATTTCGGTTTCAGTTCTCAAAGCATAAATAAAACCAAACATGGCAAAGTTGTCCGCAATTTTGAATGGATTTGAAAATGTGAACCCTATCAATCCGTTAAGGCTTTTACTTGTAAAAGAATCAAATCAGTAATGAACACGTGAGCAGAAATATGCATTTCAATGTTTTCGAGCAAACTACTGAACGAATCTGTAAATGGAAGTGCAGTGATGGTCGATAGGAATTCAAAATGTGGGAATCGAATTTTCACATAATGTATGTACGTCGTAGTAGCCGTACTGTTCAGAGCATCTCTTTATTCAGCACTTTTCATGGCGTATCAGCTGTACGAACGTGTACAACTACTAACGCCAATAAATCTATGACAACGACAGCAGATCGTTCTAAAATGGATCCAGTTTGTGCCTAAATATCGTCCTTAGAAAGTGTGGGTAAATCAAAGCAATCGCTGTCGAAAATCTCACTGCAGAGGGTTAGAGGACTACAAGTAATGCAGTTAACTTTTTGCACAATACTATTAATTCCCAGAATACAGAAATCTAATAGGTCCGGTTTGTGCAAAGTGATTTTCTTGGCGAATTCTAGCACGAAATTGTTAGCAAGCATTGCACAGCTCTGAAAAACTCTGTTTGCACTTAAACTAGTGTCGCATGGTTATCTAAACATGCGATCGTTGAAGGATCGTTTCTCGAGAAGAAGGGTTAACTGATTCATCGCTGTGGAGAGTGTAGACTTTTCCACATACCATATTCCAACAAAATCGCTCAGGAAAAAGCTTGTAGTCTGTGAAGGACCGATTCCAAGAAGGATCAGGGCTCGTATCCAAAAAAAATTTTAGCAGCGGGAGGAAATATGCGGTTTTTCTGTGGAAATAGCAATATTGGATAGGGGTCCTGGATATTGTGAGAATGTTTTCAGTGGAAACGTTTTTTCACTGGTAAATTGCCTACT
>KN600201.1:0-12333 GCA_000797555.1 Oesophagostomum dentatum
GGGGAGAAGTCATGAACTGACCAAAAAGCTTTAACTTTTTTTTATAAGTGAGAACCAGCAAATACAAAAATATCGGACATCTTAGTAAATCTGAACACTAAAACTGAAAAACACCAACGCAGACTACAACACATCGAATAAAAGTGAATTGTTCTAGAAAACATCGTGATTCGTAATGTACCCAATGCCGGAAGGTTGTTTAATCAACGGCTTAGTTTAATAGACACCTATAAAAATTGTAGCTGGAGGTGTACCAGGCTTTTCAAAGCACAACGTTTCAAATGTCCTTTTAAGGTACGCTTTTAGCACAGATTGGAAAAGTTACGTCAACTACAATATCACAAGGACAGGACAAACTTGCTTTTTCATTCGCCTTATTTTGAGGTGCTGATAATGTTTTTCAACTATTAGTTTTATATTAGAGTCATGGTGAGACTCAAAAACATTTTTGACCCTCTTATCAAAAGGTAAGAATAATGATAGAATTTTTAGAAAAACAGGAAATAATGGATGTTTTTCTTGAAAATCCAAAAAACAGTGCGTATTCGTACATACAGTATGTGACTATGCCAAGAAGCCAATGTTCTACTGCTATATGTATGTACAAAAGACCCTATATAAGTGAGAAGATCACAAAATCAGCAGTCAAACCTGTGACCTAAGAAATCTTTATCGAGGGTACGTCATACCAGAGACTTTTCGAGGACAAACTGTGTATCTCCGGTACGCTAGCCCTAAAGGTCCGTGTGCCTTCGCGCGAGACGAAGAGCTTTACTAGAAGAGTTTAGATGCAGCACCCACCGGAAAAATCAATTTTGAGATTTTTGCATTTTTATACCCTACCCGTACGGGTTGCACAAAGCCAAAGTAAAAAAGCGCAAAAGTTGAAACTCGGGAAAAAATGTCGAAAACGTGCCCTTCCCGCTTATCCAAGCAACGGGAATGAACAGGCGAGTTTTCCGCGGACTAACGCATCCAAGAAATACGCTTAGGTGTAATCACACCAATAGCGCGTCACTCTGCGGAGACCCAACGACAGAAACGGCAGAAATTCTTATTTAGGCCTTCGTAGTTGGTGTAGTTACATCGTCGTACTTCGTCGACGCGCAAGTCTAAGGAAAACTCGTCCGCTCACCCATGTAGCTTGGACAAGTGGGATGGGCACGTTTTAGACATTTTCTTGGTGGGTTTTAACTTTTGTGCTGATGATACGGCATATATAGCATTGAGGTATAATGGCAGTGTAATTCTGCTGTGCACGAATAAAAACAAACGAAAGGTATAACTCTCGTCAAGGCGATAGATAATTTTTCACATAATTGAGCAGAGTTATGATACTTCTTAACTTTATGCGTCTTAAGAGCTAAAAGACGTTAAAACGTACTACTAAGAGGAAATGTCATACTCCAGGTAAGACAGTTTTATATTCCCAAGGTTTATATTTTCCATTGTGAAATAGAAGAAATTCAGTTGCAGCAAGACCAGGCAATAGGTAAGATGGGACTAAACAATCACGCAAAGTTTCGTTTATAGCACATTTTTTTGGGGACGGAAGCGATCGACTTTGTTTACTTGTGAGTATCGCGGTGTAGAGAAGTGAGCCTTGGTTCCGCTTGGAACTAGTTCTTTTTGAACAGAGATCCAAGTAGATAAAGGTCAAAGGCAACCTATTGTACTCGAAAATTTCCAGTAATCGAATAATTTCGAAAAAAAAAGCTCAAGAATCTCTGCATGTAGGAAGCTAGAGCATTTACAGATCACTGTTTTGCACTCAGGTCAATATGAACGTGACTTCAGTTGAAATCTGCGCACATAGCAGATTAGGTTATTCTACTTTAACCCTGTTCAGAATATTATTGCAGATTATGGACAATTGCAAGAGGAAAATATTACAGATTTTGAGAAACTTGATTAGGAAATAAAGATCTTAGCCAAAACCCCGCCCCTTTTTTGCAGATACTCACGTATTGGTCGTTGTTGCAGTAATTACTAGTAGAAAACATGAATGCAGTAATTACTAGTAGAAAACATGAAAAACCTCTCCTAATACCCATTTACCTGGAGCAGCTTCCTCATTAATATGTCAGAAAAAGGGGCAAAGTTCACATCGTGGTTCTTTAATTCTACAAAAATTTCTCGAAAAACATCGCCCTGCTTGATATTTTCTTCTATGGTTCTTCAGAAAATGATATTAAGATCCTAAGTAAAGAAAATCAAAAGACGTGCTTGTTTTACAGCTAGAATTATAAATTTCTGGCTGATCCTCATAAATTTCTACGCAGTAGACTTAAAAAGAAACAATATCCTATGCTATTCGCATACTCAGATAAGCTTCCAAAAAGAGTTCACAAAAAAGGGGACGCAAAGTAGCGACCAAAAGTGGAAAGTCTCAAAAAAGAGCACGCAGAAGTACCGAAATTATCATCCGGTTTCCTTCACTACTACTCTGGTTGTTTAAAAAAAACTTTATTTGAGGAGTTGAGACAAGCCCAAGGTCTAATAGTCGCTGTAGGATCTGACATATCTAAATAACACTCTAGATTTAGGAAGCCTTTAAATGACTTTCTGATTATTTGATATGTTCCATCAATAGCTCCTTCGGAAAAAAGAGAAGAAGAGAAACAAACGGAAAAGCACAGGGCTTCGTGCTACACTGAAAGAGTCCTGCGTGCCTAGTTCGTGGAAGAGTATTGAAGTTGGAGCTTTAAGAGGTGCAGAGACTCTTAAACAGATTTATGCTGAAGCTGACACAATGTAAGCAGCATGACATGGGAAATAACTTCGCTCAGAAATCAAGTTAGTAGACGGGGCTTTTTCTTTGGAACAGAATTGAATTGGAAATTCTGCAGTAATTGAAAAAAATCCTCGGTGCAGGTTGTGAACAAAGACGAGTTTTCATCGCACACCCATGTGGCGCAAATTTATTAAACGGGTCCACTTACAAGTCGGAACTTTAGCTTAAAGGCGTAAGCGCCGCCGTTTCATTTAATAACGGCCAAATGGGTGTGACTGAGTAGACCACAGACGAAGATCGTAGAGTTAGGAAAGGAGGGGGAGGGGGGTAGGCTATACGTTTTCACTGCTGGTTCTTGATTCAAATAAAACTTAAGTAGAACCGCCCCAAATTAAGGAAGAGTGCGTAAGGCTTGGAAGAAAAACTTCAAGAAAATTTGGAAACGCGCTCTCACCTATAGAGATAAAACAACACTAGAGGTACTTGCATAACGATTTTCAAGAAAAAGGTTTGAAGTGATTTCCTAAGCAACTCTAGAAGCTGCACACTAAGACCACTTCTTAAATAAGGCTACTGCCAAACGGTTACGATGTGCAGAGTATAAATTCAGAACGGATGCGTTATCCTACTCTGTAGCTTTTTGGTGCTTCGCATAGATCGTACTACAGAGGCTAAGTAAAACCGTTGGCTATGCACGAAGTACACAGTTTAGAGGCACAGTCTTACCTCATAACCGTGCTTGAGATAAAGAAACAACCGAGTTAGTGGAGTTGACGATTCCAAAAATATACCTATCATTTCCCGGAGTTTTCAAAAACCCCGAACTTTTACCCCTTGAATGACATCTAACAGTAGAAGTTTCCTAAAACGGTGTGGTTACCAACTAACATGTTAATAGACATGTCCATTCTTGTAACAGGTCAAGTACATACTGTGAGCTATAGGAAGGTAATTACAGCTCGCATGTGCGAACGTGGCGAACTTGATAGAGTTCACGCTAACACGTTGATTATCATTTTTGGCGTTGTACCTAAAACTTGTCCAGATGTGAGAAATATGTGAGAAACCGCGCCCCTTTTTCAGTATTTAACCTTTTGAAAAATGGGATTTTTGATGGTTTTGGAGCGAGAAGTTTGTACCGCTCTAATCAGCTCCTTCAGCGGATTCTACCTGTGTCAAAATCTCGATAACGATTTCCAGCCGGGACTATGCATTTAAAGATAGTGTACCACCAAAATTTGGTTGGTGAGTTTTTCTAGTAGGACTCTCAGGGAGAGCCTGCTCTATATTGCTACCACAGTAGGAGCCTCCAAAACCTCATTTTGGAGAAAAATCCTTATCAAAAACGAAAATCCCTGTTAATAAAGGCTACGATACGCCAAAGTACGGAGTCCGAAAACGGCCTAAGAATCAATGTTAGATTACTCCTCTCACGTGAATATGTCTTTGAGGACAAACAGACGACATGGGCCCAGCTGCAGCCCCACTACCTTCGTTCAGAGCCTTGCTTCGAGTTTTGTTCCTTGTTGCATTGTAGTTTCTATTAGCAGGGATTTCATTTTTACTAAGGCTCTTTCTCAAAAATGAGTAGTGTTTGGGGTTTGCTACTACGGTAGGGTTATAGAGCAGGCTCTTCCTGACAGTCCTACTAGAAAAACTCACCTACTAAATTCTGGTTGTACACTGCCTTTAAGCATATATCAAATGCTGCTACTTGCCGTCGAAGGGCTAGCGATCTCCCCGATAAATTGTACCGTCTGATTTATTTAGGCCTAACTGAGGCGTCATCTGCAGTCTACGGACTGATAAACCATCAGATATACTTATACTATCTAATGAAATTAAAAGCTCGTCTTTATCAGTTATAATTCATAGAATTCTAGCATGATGTTGCATTATTGTTTGGAATTTATAAAATTTTCATGCTTACTTGGAGGTACGTTTATATGCAGAAATATACTATCCAGCACGATTTCTGCTACCATAGGTAAGGCTCAAGAAGGAACTCAGTTACTTCAACGCTGAATCTGTACTAGTACGGGATGGGGATATCATCACTGACCTCATTTCGTGAAAAAATGGCAACGATATGCGTTTTTTTCTTTAAAAATCTGTCCATTAATTCATTTGCCCCATGACTGCTTCCTCGCTGGATGGGAAAACGCACTGAATGCGTAGGTGTCCTTATGATATCCGATGCACTTATTAAATGCATGCGGTTTCGTAAAGCCGTCTGAATTTTGAAGAATCCCCAGTAGAAGTTCAGATTCGCCAACCAATATTTGGAAAATGTGCATTCTAGATTTGAAGTCGTTATCTTTACGCGGTACGCATGCACTCTAGACCAAAGCAAGCGGCCAGTTTGACGAGATCATGTCGAACCTGAATCCCTGGAAGAATTTCGTGGACAAGAGATTCCTGAAAGAGTTGCAGCAACAGCTGAACATTTAGAAGTTGGTTAAAGGAGAGCCTACTAGGCGTTTTTTCGCTGTTATCAAGTGCTAGCGGTAGGAAATTGTTGGTGAAACCCTACAGACTTTCTTCTGATTTATTAATATCAATGGCTCTTGTCTTGCTAAATATTATGGTGTTTATCGCCGATCTTCACAGCAGTAGGTAGCTATATTTCTACTTGTTTCAGCATTCCTACCAAGAAAAAACGTACCTATATTCCAAAATGAGCACTTGAAATCGAGATATCATACATATGTACTATCTAATAAATTATGAACCTTGTCTTTATCAGTTATAAGTTACAGAACTCTAGCATGGTGTTCCACTATTCCTTGGAATTTATAAAATTTTCATACTTACTTAGAGGTAGGTTTATATGCAGGAACAGACTACCCAGCACGATTTCTGCTATCGTAGGTAAGGTTCAGTAAAGAACTCAGCTATTCTAACGCTTGATCTGTACTAGTACGGGATGAGAAATATCATTATTGACCTCATTTCATTAAAAAAATGGCTCCGATGCGCTTTTTCCTCAAAAGATCGTCCAATAATTCATTAGTCGCATGACGCTTTCTCGCTGGATGGGAAAACGCACTGAATGCGTAAGTGTCCTTATGATATCAGATGCACTTATTAGGTTTTTTTTTACACTTACTAGGCGTACGGTTTCGTAAAGTCATCTGAATTTTGAAGAGTCCTCAGTAGAAGTTCAGATTCGCCGACCAATATTTGGAAAATGTGCATTCTAGATTTGAAGTCGTCATCTTTACGCGGTACGCATGCACTCTAGACCAAAGCAAGCGGCCAGCTTGGCGAGATCATGTCGAACTTGACTCCCTGAAAGAATTTCGTAGATAAGAGATTCCTGAAAGAGTTACAACAACATGTGAACATTTGGAAAGTGGTTAAAGCAGAGCCTACTAGGTTCCAAGCCACTTTTTCGCCGTTATCAACTGCTAGCGGTAGGAAATTGTTGGTGGATCCGTCCGTACAAGGAGCTGGTCATTACCTCTGTACCTCAGACTTCCTTCTGATTTATAAATATCAATAGTCTTTGTCTTGGTAAATAGTATGGTGTTTATGGCAGATCTTCACAATAATATGTAGCTATATTTCTACTTGTTTCAGCAATCTTACCAAGAAAAAGCATACCTATATTTCAAAACGAGCAGTTAAAATCGAGATATTATATAGTTTATGTAAATACCCTTTTAAAACCGCGCCCATATCCGGAACATACATTTGTTGTTAGTAAATGCTTTTGCCGTAGTAGAGCTCTTCCATATGAGATTTTATCAAGAAATCGTCTGGTCAACTTTTGCAAAGCTCGAGGATATTTAGCTGACACAAATGGAAGTTATTCAAAGAGTTCAAGTTTTCTCAAAATTATTCCAGCTGTTCTTTAGCAGTGAGGTTGAAAATACAATTATCAGCTTTGTGGTTTCTTTTAAAAAAATTATACTCTGAAAAGATGTACACTTTCAGAATGTTATACATTTCTTCCAGGAGTTCCTCTACTGCAGTAAGGTCAGGAGTTCCTCTACTGCAGTAAGGTCCATAATATGGCTATTGTTCAACGTCCGGTCTTTGGCGTTTAACAACAAGATCCGTGTAACGGTAAGAAGAAAACAGTAAGTAAATAACTGGACGGCTAGAAAGCTAAGATCCTGTGGAGATTTTCAAATTTAAACCTTATATTTGCTTTCTGACTGTGCAAACGCAGATTAAGGTGCACGATTTTTTTTTCAAGGTTTTCAGATTCTACAGCTTAAGGAGATGAAAACGGCGAATGTAAATAAAAAAGTCGTCAAAGACTCGCCTCCTGCTTCGACTTTTCTGCGAGATTGTCTAAATCTGTAGTGTTCTTATACTTGGATTTAAAGAAGGAAAAGGCTTCCCACGCCTAGTAACTAAGTAAGCTAGTAAGTGCTAGAAAACATAGAACTCCGGGCTTCACAGGGTATGGCTGGAAAACAAGAGTTCGCGCTCTGATCGGACCCTCAGTTGTATCAAAAACGGCTGAAAACCCTCATGAGCACATAACCAGTGAGTTATTTAAACGACTACTTCAACCGTAGCCCGGGCGAACGGAGTTCACCTCTGTAGCCTGTGAAATGGACTTGCAAACTTGATGACAGAGTTAAAAGGGCTGCGCAGACAATCAGTAAAATGTCTAATTTTGCAAAAATTTTTGGCCAAAGCTACGAAAGACGGATAAGAATAGGAGCTCTCTGGAAAATTCTTGGAAACTTTGCAATCGGTATACCACTAATGGGCGAGAAAAGGTGTGATAAGAATGATGACAAGAGAAAGACTGTTGGAGAGGAGGCGCTGGATTTTTCTTGTAAAAATAAAATGCTTAAAAATTTTTGAGATGTAATTTCTTTTCCTGTTTACTTGTTGTTTTTCTCGCTGCCTAATGGCTTAGAACGACGTTAGACGCTTGCTTTCCTCCAGCCTATGTTCACAGTGAACGTCGTAGTTCCCAAAAATTGAACTCAGCCAGACACATTCCAAAGAGTGGCGCGAAAACGCCTATACATTTTCAATAATGGGTATGTGGATCGCGCGCATAGAATTCATGGCATCCAGAACTTCCTCGACACGAAATCAATGTTTTACAAGATCCCAAAAAATAACACTGTTTGAATTTTTGAAAAAAAAATTTCGCTCTTATCCAAGAACTAATTAATGCGTCAGAGAACGCTGTCAGTTATGCTGATCTAGAAAAAATACCTCTCGGAAAAAGCAATTGAGACTGTGATTACGGTAAGTGGTGGCATAGAGCATAATCAGCCTCTCTGCATTTCCAAAATATGAGAAATATTTAACATCATCTGTACAAAATGAATATTCTATACTAAATTTTAAAATCTCTGAAGTGAATTTAAGTTTAAAAAATTGGCATGGCTATCTACTAGCTCTTCAATATCAGACTAAGCGACTTTCAAAAAATCCTCAAAACTGTTTTGCAAGACTATTCGTCCTCAACCTTCCTCACTTTTTTGACCCACCGTTCTCCTCCCCCACCTAACACAAGTTCGCTGATATTTGCCTTAAAACGTGCGTATTGTCTATTTGCGCACATTGAAAAACAGAATCGAGTAAGAATTGAAGTTAAAAACTCAACTAAAGCTATCAAGATAAAAGCTCCATAGCCGCACAGCCAAAGCCAATATAGTGACATGAAGGTTAAGGTTCGCGCAACTACTTGCTCCGACCAAGCTCTCCAGCGGAATCCGCTATTCTCAGTAAAGCTCGAGAAGTCCTCAGCTTCTGCTGTGCTGTACTTTGGAAAAAGATAAAAGTAGATTTTGTCGGGTTTCCCAGTTGTACTGCTAAACGTTCAAAGTCCAAACCCTATGTTTCTTTAGAATACAAAGGTTTCTACAAGATTTTTCACCTCGGTCTTTGTTGTCATACATATCTGGCAGTTAATCCTGAGAACAAGAACAGCGCCAACAAAGGAGAGTGATTATCCATTAGTAAAGATAATGGGACAAAGGATAAGAAGGAGCCACAACATTTTTATAAGACTTCTGATAGGGAACCTAACTGTTGATGCAAACAACACAGTCTTTTGACAAGAAAGTAGTGAAAAAGCTTGGAACACATGCGGATTCTTCTGAGTAGATTTCTAGATGACAGATTAAGAAACACAACATCTCAGAGTATTAATTCGAACAACGATTTGTGCTCTGCACTTCACTGGCATTCGGACGTCTACGGCGCGCCGTCTGCTGTAGGCATCTAGACCCCGCCTATCGGGAGTCCTACGGAAGCACTATATACTCAGTTGGCAAACCGACTTTCTGCAGCAGTTTTATAGGGATCAATCACTCCCCTACAGTGCAGAGTTTAGAAGGTATTTAAGAAACTGGATCATAATAATACGCTGATACGCTGACATATATTCTTGAACTGAAAAATGTTCGAAATGTACAGCGTAACTGCAGAGCAACATGGTAACGTCAACACTGTGCGACCAAATAGTGAAATCCACAACAATTTCTTCGCTTCTTCGGAGTGAAAATGCAACCATCCCACATGCTATATTTGTAGAGACCATCTAGCTTCAGCATTCTTAGAGGCAGCACCCACTTTAAAAAGAGATTTCGAGATTCAGGCAGTTTATAAACCCTCGGTGGCTGAACAGCTAAAAGCCAAAGTGAGAGCGCTGGCTGGCTGCTCGTTGCGGAGAAAACGGCCGAAACGTCGGGTACTCGGTGGATCAGTTACGAAGATGGGGATGAGTTGTCTTGTCACTTTGTTTTCCGTACTACTTAAAGCGCTACAACCATTCGGTATGATAGAGTTGCGCAGGCCTTCCATATCCACGCACTTGAGGCGGCAGACGACTCCAACAAAAGGGGCGCGACGAAGTGGAAAACTCGTCCACGAGATCGCGTACGAGTCTTCTGGAGCAATTTTCTCCACCATGAATGACTTCTGAGCCGAAAAATTTGAACTCCAACCCTTTTTTGAGTTCGTTCTTCAGAATCCATCGAGAACTCAGGAAGCGTTCTGAGAGTGGGTGCTGCCTTTAAAGGGATTCTCAAAAAAGAGAGCTTTGCGCCATTCAGCTATCAAGACACTGGAGTGGTTTTTGATCATTTTGACAGCGTTTTTTCTTTTGAGGTCGTGTGCTTCAGAGGAGCATGCCAAGTGCTGAAAACTCTTCGAAAGAGTTATGTGAGTTTTCTTTATTAGAGTAAATTGATGGAAAATTTGCTGGAGTGGTAGTAGGTACACTGCGTGAGGCAGAAGCTTTCTACATTTTTCTACCTTCTACAATTTTCTACAACGCTCGGTGACCTCACGGTCCGCCGATAATGCGCGAACTTTATAGGTAGTAGTAAGATCCCTAAAGAGCAAAAAGATGAGTAGACACACTCTGGAAGCAGTCCGGACAAAACCGCTCTGAACGAGACACTATCTGGGTGAATAGCTCATGCCACAGTCTCCAGCCGTGAGCTGTTCTTGTCCAAGTATAATTGCGTCGTAACCCGTCCATGCCCAATGCCCGATAAAAGGTTAGACGTGGAAGAGTTTTGACGCAGCTCGCCGTGCTGCAGCTAGTACGCAATTACACAAAACCGCTCTGAACGAGGCTTCATCTGGGAAATTCGAAGGTACTCATTCCGGCTCAAAAACAGATCTGTGCAGGTAACCTAAGCAAATAGACCCCGCAACAGTTGCATCCCAAGCAAGCTACTCTCTTTTCCAGGGACTACAAATTTCGAAAAGCAAAATGGCTCGTCGAAACGGAAAGAGCTGATCAATACTACGCTAGTTCTCCGTATTTTAACCTGTTTGGACACAGCTTGCATCCCTTTCGGTGCCTGGCCCCGCCCACATCACTAGTCATGGTTCGCAAAAAAGAGTATCCTTCATGAATTAGGGGAATACAGGAGGAGGATTGTTCAAGTTCAGTTGGAGTGTTATGAGTAGCACCCACTGCTAAGAACTTTACTGGGCCTCCGCAAATCCTGCACGATACTGCCATGGGTAAATGGTATCGCGGAAATGATTACATGCAGAAGAAGAGTCATGCTCTTCTATTTCTCGGACGAGATCAGTTGGACTGCTGAGCCGTATCAGGACCTGCGGCTACAGCAATCTTGTAAATTCAAGGAAGAAGCTAACAAAAGAGGACGCTCAGCAGATGGTCCTGCCACTGTATGAATAACTGGTGCATGTTCTTATGTGAAAGAGTGGACATATTCGCGGTCATCCTAGTGTAATCGTAAGAAAGGGTTACGAATGTCATAAGGTCTTTCGTCTCTGCCACTCAGCCAATCTCATCCAAGAGAACAGAATGGCTGATCAAGACATTCTTTAGGTGTTTTTGCAAGTCCTTATAGAACCATCGCTCGAGATTTGGTTAGAACAGAAAAGCAGCTCAATGGTGAATGCTGAACTTGATATTTACTGTAACAATCACCTGCTATTAACCCATCCCATTAACTGGAGCTGACTATTAATAGAATAGAGCAATGATGTGTGAAAGCCACAGCAGGAAGTTGCAGATTACTTTGGTTTTTGGGCAGTCATTGTTCGAAGAATCACTTAAAACAATCATTATTAGTCCTTAACCAAGAATTTAAAGCTGATAGTTCTAAAATATTAAAACTATTAGCTTTTTTAAATTTTCAAACTGAAAAACTTATCTGATAAAGATTTGAAGGTACGATGTTTGTCCAAAAATAAGCGCAAAAGGGCTTCTTTTTTCTAAAGCATATCTATAAATTATAAGGGCTTGAGACGCAAAAGCTAGGAAAAATTCTTCTAGCCCGACTTCTTTACTTCAAACTTTCGTCTAAACGATGGTCACTAGTTTGAAATAACGAACGTTCCACAAAACATTCTGTGCTTTCTTAGGAAATGCGCAAAGAAGTTTCTTTTCCTGGAGTGTACGGTTTGCTTGAAAAAAAAGATCTCTTTGGCAGTTTTCGCTACCTCACAGCGGCCTCTGCAGTGTTTTCGGAGGCATCAAGAGGTTAGCGTTTTTTTTTCGAAAGCCAGTTATTCCTAATTATTTTTATGGTAGGAATGTGAGATACTGTAAAAACTTCAACAAACGTGCGTTCTGTTCCGCGTTTGCAGTCTCAGTCGCATTTTACCTACACTGAGGAGATAGTGAGGGACAGTGCTAGGTCAAAGGCGTAAATCCCAACGCAAGAAAGAAAAGCTCAGAAACTTTCCAAAGGCTGAAGAGAATAACAATTTGTAGTGAAATCGCTCTGAAGATTCGGAATATTATTATACCCGAGTTGAAAAATCGATGCAAGCCCCACATGCTGTGCAATTACGGAGTCAAATGAATGAATATTCTAAAAAGGAAAGACTTTTCTTTCCTAGGGCATCCTTCTATGCCAGCTAGAAGATGGCTTTGGGGTAGGTTAGAAGCCCTATCCGCAGTTGCACACCGCTATCAAACTGCACCCGCTTTTCAGTACCAGTATGGAATACTTTGGCTGGAATTCGATGGTACAATTTTCGAGCAAAAAATTGTACGTCAAGTACTGGTTTAGAAACAGTATTTTTTTGTTCCTTAATATTTTTAAAGTTTTTCGAGTTATCCTAGAGAGACTTACGTGCATCGATCAATCTTATCGAGTTTTCGCGAATTTAACTTTTTATAG
>KN600202.1:0-12287 GCA_000797555.1 Oesophagostomum dentatum
TTTGCCTTGATTTCATGCGACCTGAACCAGCTATCTTGGTTATTCTAAGTTGACTTTGACATGATGCACATCTGACATCAACGTCATGTCAGGATTTTGTGAAGTTGAAGCGGTGTTAAAGTGACGGAGATCCGGCACCAGCATGCGTACGGTTGCAAAAAGTGAGTGCAGAATTTGCAACAAGTATATTTCATTGTTTTCTACTGCAAAATTCGCATTGACGTCGTGTTTTGTGTTTTCTAAGTTGACGCCATTTTAATTTCACGCAGCGTTGTGACGACGTTGACGCCGGATGTGCATCAGCGAGTTAATATATCGAAGTGATGTGCGAAGCGTATTGAGTAAATGGTTGCTGTTTTAGTTGCTTTTTTGGCTTGTCCTTGTTTAGTCGAAAGCGCTGCCTTTAAATGTAGAAAAGAAAAAAGGAACTAACCTTATCGAAGCTAGCTTCTAACGAACGCTATTCAAGGGAAGTGTTGGCTAAACCAAGGACAGCACGAGAACGAGTCATGTCAAGGGAAAAGAATAAAAAAGACGACGACTGACAGGAATCATAAAAAAGCAAAATAAAACGATCCAAAGTGGTCCCACACTGTCCCCGCTAAAGTCCGTCGAAGAGATCCAATAGCGGTTTATATATGGAAGCGCCTGATATACGTTTGCTGACCAGATCGAATGAAATTTTCTATGCGAAATTACTTCTCTACTGCTTCTAAAGCGGATCTTTAGTTTGCTTTACGTCGTAACTTCTTATGCTTGCCTACCTGTAGGCAGGCAAGGATATCAGTGTGGATGTCGTTCGAAAATAGCCGAAGAACAGGTTTTTAAAAGGGAAATCTAATGAGCTGATTACCAACCTTTTGCTAGCCAGTGGTCGCTTTATCTAATTCAACTAAAAGTGGCAAATGAAACATGGGGTTCATTCTACAGGAGGAAGGCAAGGCAAATGATCTTTCTCTGCATAATGAAACAATGTCCAAAATTGTATTTGAACATCCTGATTTCAGTTTCTGCAACAATGAAGGGACCGATCTCTCAATGACCAAAAATTGTAATAGCTCGACTTAACCGTCTGACTAACAGCTGCTAGAAGTGTTCAAGATCATCGAGCCTTATAAAACCGTGTCCACTTGGGCGCGGTTATCTTGTTGTTGCGTACTGTAATCGGATAAGCTGTATGGATTTTCTGAAGTACTCAGTCCGCAGGAATAGACATAAAATCGTTTTTTTTTTCAAAAATTCTATTCTCGTTGTTGACGTATGAGGGCCATGATAACGGCGTGACCAAGCATTTGTTTAAGCCGTATTATTCAAGCGTACGCTGTTTACACAAACAACTAAGAACTAATCGTTTAAAGTAATAATTTCTTTCCGGTTATGAATTACTGTGCTTTTCCCTTTGTTGTGTCTCTTTCGAGATGTCTTTGCAGAACCCTCTGCAAAACTGGGAAATATCCTTTAACGCCTGGCGAACCTCTGCAAACAAAAATTCTTCTTCTGCTGCTGCTATTGCTTCAAAGCTCAGTGTTTGGACTGCATCACGGCCCAGTGCTTTTTGGAAGTTCAATAACAATTTCCATTGTATCTGTCCCTAGTTTCTACACATGAAGGCATAATGTCACGAATTATGTTTATTTCTTATAGATTTTAATTTAGACCTTTTTTAACCATCTGTAGGTAAAGCTACCGTTATTATTTCTCTCTCTGTTGAAACCCACGAAGTACTCTTAAATTTGAGAGCATTAATAACCGCTCTTTGTGACAAGACCTTCTTTTAGCTGCTGTACTTACGAATGCCATCATATCAAAAAGAGGTAACAGTTCATACGTGAGTGTTTCTGCAGCAGTCAGTGTAGGACTCAGATTTCGTCCCTAAATGGACGCTTTTGTTATATAAATTTACATGAAAAAAACTGAGCTTAGGCGATCAGTTCCTGCTCTTTTACTAACTTCTTTCCCTTTGCCTTTACATCTAATGCACCGGAATACTGTATCGTTGGATCGTTAGACGCTCTATATTATTTGCATGATCTGCCTTGGTAGCGTTAGTTGATGCGTGGTTACCCATGAATTTTTCGAAGATCATGCATGTTTTGGCTTCACATGTCGTCTACACATCGAACCCCTCATAAAGAAAATGCGACTAGGATTACATGCTCTGACAGTCAGACGTATGTCTTACTTACCTATTACGTGTGAAAGTGTGAGTTAGAAAATCGCGTAGACACATGTAATTTGATGGGTTTACAACAATATACTTTAGTGTTTCGAAATTATAACCTGTAAAGCCGGTTTTATAGGTATTCCTTGAAAAGGTGAAATTATCGCTAGTTAGCCTTTTTGCCGATGCTCTTCAGTAAGCGATACTACGGCATCCAGGTCGTCAATCTAATGACTACTAGCAGAATCTTGCTGTCATCTGGAGTGAGCAGGTTGCCTTAAAACTGAAATCCGAGCCGCATCTTTACAGAGCTCAAGCGGAGCTGGTAGCTGACGGCCAAGGTGTCACTGAGGATGCAAATCTTGAATGTTCTCTTAGTAATTTTGTACAACGTGCCACGCTTCACAGCAGCTTTTTCTGCCTACTGCTTTTGTTGACTAAACATAATATGCCTCTACGTGCTAATTAGTTTACAGTCGAAATACTGCTATATAGAGCTTCTCGCAGTTTGCTATAGTCTACGACCACCTTCAGAATTTGCTGCTTGACTGCTTTTTGGCTTTTCCAAAACTTGCCGCTTGGCTGCTCTTTAAGCTGTCCGGTTTTTTTTTCTATTGTTTTTTTTTAAACAGTCTTTGGATTTTCTGCCGCTTTTTATTCTAAACGCAACATCCACATTCAAGGCTGGCCTTTCGTTTTTTTTTTAAAAATAATTCAGCTTGAACTTCAGGAACATATTATATCTTTTTCAAGAAGGCGGGTTTCCCACCTCTTCCTCTTTTAGTTTTCGCTCCAATACCACCATTTATAGAATAAACGAAGGAATAGGTTGGCAGAATAATCGTTTAATAAATACGCTTAAGATTACTTAAAATATTTTAGGGTTTCCTTTTCAGTGCATGATATGGATGATGGACCTACTAGCAATTGCTATAAAAGTCATTCCACTATTACTCCACCTATTTATGATGCTAATCTTTCTACGTGATCGGAAACGATATTTCTCGGTGAGTTGCCAGTTAATCTTGACGGGTGGTTACTCAAACGCTTTGCAGAACTCCTTCTACATACTCATATTTATACTTACTATTACTATAATAGCGGAAACTATTTCATCATTGTTGGCGTATGTGCACAACTGGAAATTGCTAAGTGCCATGCTTCTTCTGTTTAGCTTCTCAGAAGTTCTGACCGATTCTTATACACCATGCATTATATTTCTCATAGGGCTTAACCATCTAGCTGTGTTTACTCGCGGCTTTCTTCACGACTTCCTTTATAAATTGTAAGTTAATTAAACAATTATTTAGTCTGCGGCCACATGTAGTAGAGTTGACAAGGAGAGCGCACATTGCAGTTACAGAGACACTATTCCAATTCAACCATAAAAGGGTTGATCACCTGGAGAGTTTTGTAGTATCTAAATTCGATATGATATGCCTAAGGGCATAGTACGAGACGGTAAATTGCCGGGCAGACTTAGTTTCATCGATACTCATAAGACATGGACCTAGTAAAAAATGCGTTATTTCGACCCAGCTTTGGAATAAATAGTTCTCACATTTGGCAGTGAAATCCTTAAGTTTAAAAATAAGTATGCCTCAGTAGACAACAGTAATCACGCGGTGGGTGTGCTGGCTGCGGAGGGACAAGATATAGCAGGGCATAAAACAGGAACAGCTCTATTTTCCTCATTCTCCACCAACATAGTAGGACATTTTTGAGGAACCCTGGTAGCTATTTCACTTATGCGACAGAGAATATGTACAACATCTTGATTTTTAGAAATGCGCTTTTCCCAAAAAGTGGCTAAAATTTGTACTGAACTCTCAACGTGCCCATGTTAAAGTGCTTTTTCAGAAGAGGTTTATTGACTATCGCTTTCGCCCTCCTGCTGTTATCATTAACATGGAGTTTATTTGTTATTCTAGTAACCTACTCTTCGATTTTTTCTTCAACAAAAGCCAACTTCGACCGTTACTACAGTGTAAGGGTATTTCTTACATGGTCATTTAAAGAATTTCTAAGTTTAGCTTATTAGACCACGCACACTACTGAATTCTAAGCAACCATTAAAGAAAGATAAAATAAAGTTCAGTATCAAGTATCAAGTTAGATGAGAACGTTATCAATTGGTTTCCTTTCTTCAATGACTTTTCCATTGCGATTACGTGCAGAAAACTTCACCCTCACCTGGGAAAACAAAAGCCGAATAACTAAATGCCGAAGCTTAGCATTTTTATTTCTGACAGACTTTGAAAAGTAGTCCACCTCCAGTTTCTGAACAAACACGCACAGACTATTTACTTCAATTTTTTCCTTTATCTGCCTTAAATTATTCTGTCAAGTAGGGGTAGGGGTTATATTAACTAAGCACTTGTGCATCAAGCAGAATCAAACAATGTGAAAGTGATGAGCGTTCTGCTTACTGCCGATCAGGTCTGTGTAAAATTAGCAGCAAGCCATTTTTGTTACATGCAACTTCCATTATTTTAAAAAACTTTATTCCAGATTGTTACATCCATGTTCCACTTTTTGGCTGTGTTGTCATTTCTGCTCTACTTGGTGGTTTTTGTTAAAATGCATACGTCAACTTCGATTATTGTCCTGCACACAATGTTGAGCAGTCATTTTATGAAAGCTGAGAAAATCAATCTCCTTCAGGGGTTTATTATACTGATAGCATATACGGTGAGAAATTGAGAAACTATTTGTTCGATAAACTTGTTGTTATGTGGCAAAACTGAACAACTGGTCAACATCTCTTTGTCCAGCTGAAATGCTCTTGAAATATCGCCATTATGACCGATTTTTGCAAAATCATGGCCTTTCTAGTTATTAATGGTTATTGTTGAAACAGGAAGTAATTTTTCTTTAGAGTTCGATAGTGATCGACTTTATGGATGGAAGCATAGTTGACTGGAACGAGTATCCAGCATATCTCGTGCGGGAAATCGCCGAAGGAGTGACGGGGGTTGCCATACCAGTAATGATTTTCGTGTGTTCCCACCATTTTCGTACCGACGCTGCCGAGCTTTTTGTATTTTGGAGGCGATAGTGGTTTTTTGCCTCCTTTATCTAGTTTTTATTTTATAGTGGCAGTCTTGCATTTTCAATTTACCTCATATCAGAAAATCTATTCTTAGGTCGCCGTGCCCAAAGAAATCTTCGAGTGCGAATAAACTTTAACATTTCTTCCGTTTCATCGCATATCAAGACAAATCCATCAATCAGTCAACCCAAGTTAAATGGCGATTACAAACATTCATACATTAAAATACAATAACAAGAAAATGGGATGCCTTAATACACACTGAACGTACAGGTTAGCTCCCAACCAGTGCAAAACTGGGAATCAAGACAAAGGACACCAACCTATGGCCTGAATTCAAGCTCGGTTCCTTCGATGTCGCGCTATAAGGCGAAAGCTGCTCGAACCCACCGTCGTACAGTATGCAGTTTCACATATCTAGCTGCTCAAAATTAATTATCAGAGTAAGTAGTGAAAACTTCCTCACCAAATTTGGTGGAAATGTTGCCCTACCTCTTCTCTTTACACAATCCTTATAAGGCGCCTAATGTTAATATCGCAGGGAGTTATCCATTTTCGTAAGTGAGCGCTAAAACGAAGAATATTGAAAACGTTATTTAGGCTATGTAACATGGTTTTTGCGGTAAACTCAGTATGTCACATGTAAATAAACTCGAAACTATACTGATGGTGTTTTATATTATGCGCTTACGAGGCTATTATGGCGAACCTTTATTGTTGTCGTGGCATCAGCCGACGCTGCACAGTCACGTTCATTCGTGTATAGTGGCAGCCCAAACACGGTCTTTTGCTGTCGTGTGAGAGTTTTGTGCACAGGTGCGAGAGGAATCGAAACTGGTCAGGAGTGATAAGGTACTTAATGGAATAGGTATAAGATCTTAACTTTTGCACCACTTTAGGCCTTTGAAAACGGCGAATGGTCGAAACGTAAGGCCACGACAACAATAAAGGTTCGCCATAATAACCGCGTAAGCGCATAATATAAAACATCATCAGATACTTACCATGCCGAGGTTACGAAGAAAGAGCACATGGAGCTCAAAAGTATACGTTTACGCTAAAACTAAAACTGCGTCAAATGGAGTATTTATCTAGTAGAAAATTAAATAAACATCTCGTCGAAGCTGCCGGGCCTTCCAATGAGAGGAAAGCAGAGCTTTTCTCTCATATCACGACTCCTGATGGGGATGACCGGGGATCTTAACATAAACAAAGAAAAAGGGCAAGGCACCTGTTCTCGCTTCGTGATTTTGTTCCCAGATTTCGAGATTATTTTTACGTTTGTTTGAATAGTTTTGTAAAGTGCTAGGATCTATTTGAAAGCGTGTTTCTCGATCTTTCATCTTTCACAGCAACTAAACAGTTTTAAATAAAACTCTACTGTTAGAGTAGTAAACGCTTTGAAACAACAGTGGTGTTGTTGAAGCGAACCTCACTTAGGATGGCAACCTTTCTAAGCTCAACTTCGGGAGATCGCAGCGGCTTGAATCGGCAAAATAAAAGCCAAAAATCGACTGTTTTATATGCTACAAACCTTTCTGGATGTATTAGTGCCAAAAATACGTTTTTGTAAAATAGGCCCAGAAATGAGTTCTGAGCGCTTAGATTCTCAAAATTGCACAGTGTGCATCTGAATAGTACTAATGGTTCCTAGTGACGGCGACCTCGATTGTTGCGTGTCACAAATGTCGATTCCATTTAAAGCCACAGTCCCACCTGGCATCGTTTCCGAGATTCTGTTATGAATAGAACCGCTGGAAGTCGCTGATCACAAAACTGTAGAAATTAGTGGCAAAAACTCACGAAAACCCCGTTTTTCAGGGCATAGAAAATTGTTTTTTTTTGTGTTGGCGAGGGCGTGGTTTCTCACATATTTCTCACATCCTCCAAATTCCGGCCGAGTGACCTCGCAAATGGCAAGTAGCCCGATGCAGCTTTCACACCCCAAACTGATCATTGTGTTCAGATCAAAGCAGGCAATTTCGTGAAAGCTGTTGTCCGGGCAAAGCATTTTAAAGCATTTGATATGAGAACCCTTTCTTTAATATGATGCCAAATTACTAAGCTGCTTGGAAGCGAGTACGATGTTGTAGAAAAGGAGATCAGTGGTGTCCGGACAACTCGTACGTAGATATTTCGATCTAGGCTCAAAAAAAAACGGGTTTTTTGCTGTTTTGATCTGATATACGTATACCGCTGAATTCAGGACATCACGCTGGTTCTGAATATACCAAAATCTCGAACACCAAAACGAGGTGAGACTTTGCCTTTAAGGTAGGCCTATTGCGTTATATCGGTGAGGAAAGTTCGTAACGTGTGACACCGCCGTTTTGGTGCAAAGTCTTCTCCGAGACATGTTTGCCAGTAAATTATAGGTTACATTACGGAAAGTTATGATTGCCGAACAGCTGGAGAGAATATACACACTCAAGATCTCCACATAATTCCTCCTAATTATAGTTAGATCTTCTAATTACATTCTAAACATGACAGTCACACCTGGACAAAAATTGCTGCCTGTGGCAAAATTCTTTCCATATCGGATACCTCATGAGCTGTTTCTCACTATGTTACAGCATTCATTTCAAACAAGCAATCAACACAGAAAAATTATTTATAGAACAAGTTCATACAATAAAATAGTGATACGTAAAGCAAATTCGGGGGATATGTCGCTGCCGCTGCTGCTCACACACTACTAAGCCTTTCGCCGCCCCCCTTTTTTGCCTCACCCACCCTCCTCCCCCGCACATAAATAACAAGGAAACCGTATTCTATCATTTATCAGCTGAATTAGCATTAATAAACGACTTATTTTTGGCTTCTATGCTGACATCTCTATAAAACGTTTTTTCTAGCCTGAGGAAGAAACGCTAAAAAAGCAGCCCATGCTACCGAGCGATTTCTTAGCTGTATAGTAAAAAAAATTAGCTTGTGATCACCAGCTTGATGATATATGAAGAGCCAACATTTTTAGTAGTCTAAAAAAGACAGCAAGCAACCACCGTCTAGTTTAGAGTCCATTTATGCAACTAGTCAACAGTTCATTATTGGTGACCCGTTAATGCGGCTGAATCAAAAAGCATAAAATCGCTTGATACTTAGAAAGATTATTTATTTTGAAATATATGCTCCTAGAAGTTTTTCTGCAGGGGTAATGAACCACTCTTCGGCTACGTCTGCATTCGCCTGTTTTAGGCTCCTTAAGAAATGATAGCTGAAACTGCAGTCACCTCCTTCACCCTTCTACCCCCCCTTTCCTCAATAAAAAAGAAACCAATATTAGCTGTTATAAACTAAATAAACAAATAAACCTTTCCGCTAGTGTTACAGCTAGCAACTGTCCATCTACGTTGGACACATCGAGTGCTGGCCGTTTCAAACTGAATGCCTTTTATGAAATATTGTGTGAAGCGAAAAAGTTGTGGGAGTCTTCTGAGTATTATATAAGGGCAGGAACAAATTTATTGTTACTATTCTCACTAAACGACTAAAAATCCCAACAATGACGAGCAGCTTGCGTCAGCTGTATTACTGGAACCTATTTTATTTATCAAAATAGCACAAAAGCAGTCATTCAAAATAATTTATAGCTTTTCCTTTAGAGAGATTTTGCTTTTTCCTGTAGTTTCCTTTTCTTCTTTTCACTTGAGATTTCCTTACAGAAAGCAACTTGCTAAATTTTTTAAATGCTGATAAATAGCTGTAGATTTTTGTTATTCGTGGTTATTTCTCTCTAGAACAAAGCTACTGCTTATTTAGACAGAGTTACACCAAAACGGGTTCTTTCAGATTGCTTAAGAACTTATGCATATCATTATCCTAAGTATTACAGTAGTGTGCTCAATCTACTGTTTTAACAAATGCATTCTGCCTTCTCTTTTTGTCATTCTAGATAGCGGATCAGCTTAAGTGTTACTCCTATCCTTTAACCTCAATTTCTTTCCGTAATTAAAAGCAGTCGACTCTACCAGATCCTAAAATATCCCAGCTTGTAGTGCGTTTTGGTTTAGATATGCCCTCTCAAAAACGACGTAAAAATGAATTTTAACACGAAGAAGAAAGTGGAATCATCACAAAAACCTTGGTTCATTTTTTACTTGAAAAACGAAAAAAAGTGAAAACGGTTTCAGAACCAGACAAAGTTTAGTGCAGAGTTGCTCGCACGCACATCGCAACATGCTATTTGAATGATGTGAAAAGAAGGTATATAATTAAGAAGAAACCTGTAAATCGCCATGCTTATGCGTAACTAGATATAGCACGTGCACAGTAGGGTTTGTACTAGACAAAATTTAGGACAGAGCTTCTCGTCGCAACATGCTATTTGAATGATGTGAAAAGAAGGTATGTAATTAAGAAGAAACCTGTAAATCGCCATGTTTATGCGTAACTAGATATAGCGCGTGCACAGTAGGGTTTGTACCAGACAAAGCTTAGGACAGAGCTTTTCGCGCGCACATCGTAACATGCTATTTGAATGACGCAGAAAGAAGGTATGTAATTAGAAAGAAGCAGATACATTGCCATACTTTTGCATAACTAGATATAGCACGCGCAACTGGACTTATACGATGCCGTTTTCAAACCGATTCTAGGCTGTCTTATATGCAGAATGTACGAAATTTTCTCCAGGTTTTCAGCGATCTTTAATAGACACTAATTAGTGTTATTTACACTGTCATCTATAATCCTCCTTGACTCAACGTAGTCCTATCAATCACCATGAAGCAAGAGCGCAGAAGTGACATTAATAGCAAGAAGTCAAAAATCAACAGTTTCATGAGACTGATCGCACGGTGATCTGCGCACTTGCGGGACCGCACAAGTTTGCCTTCTACATATTTTTGTGTCGTACATGTATAGATAATATGATTTCTACATATTTTGGCTGCTCTAGGTTTTTTATTATTTATCTACGTGAGCAGTGTTTGTTTTTAGTTCGCCAATCAGTGGATATTCATAAGTTGGACTGCGCAATTGCGAGTCCGTACAAGTTTGTCTTCTACATATTTTTGTGTCGTACATGCATAGATAGTATAATTTCTATTTTCGTTGCTCTAGACTATTTCTTAGTTCGCCAATCAGTGTATATTCACAAGTTAGTCTGCGCGCTTGCGAGACCGCACAAGTTTGCCTTCTACATATTTTTGGGTCGTACATGTATGCATAATATAATTTCTATTTTGGTTGCTCTAGATTATTTGCTTATTTATCTATGCTATGAGCATTGTTTGTTTTTAATTCGCCTGTATATTCATAAGTTAGTCTATCTTCTATGGGTAGTTAAAAAGCGTTTTTCACAACAAATGACTCATTACTCTGAGTGAACACTGCTAAACCCAAACTTATAGATAACCAAACAAATGATTGTATTATCTAACGCATAACGTATGTAAATGTCATATATTATTAAATTCTATGCATTTATTTCGTGTGATCTGACAGTTTTGCCGTACAAAATCCCTAAATGCTCTAAAATTAAAGTAGCTATAATCCTTACTCATCGCATAGAGGAGAATGGTTGCGATTATAAGTATGTCTTCATGTAGGTCATCAGTAGGTGGTAGCATAGCCTCCAGTTGTCAGAGCAAAACCGCAGTAGCTATGGAGCTACGTAATCGCTAGTTATGTAGCATATATTAAGTTAATTCCATCACTTAGACAAAAAAGTAGTGTTAGAGAGGTAATGAGTATCCCTTTTCTGTCCCAGGGAACTGACGAGGTTTTTATCGTAAGCATATGTTTCAATCTCTTACATCCTCCTCCTACCTTCCTTTAACCAAAAGTCAAGAAACAGAATCCCCTGTTTAGATTACTATGAAGACGCTTACGCTCGTGCAGTCTTCTCCGCAGCGAGACTAAGTAAATGCTCCAGTGAATTTATAAGAATAACGACCGAAGCTACAACTAAAAACAAAACACCATTGTGATCCCTTAAAACCTCCACTGGATGTTTATGAAAATAAATCCGCATATACGTAGTGCGAAGTGATGATGCCAACTAATACTTTTTACGAGCCTGGAGCTCCGTTTATCGGGGTCTAAACTGCAACTGATGATACATCCTGAAGCTCTTAAAATTATATAGGTCTAAGATACCCGAGATTTTTTGTGGTGCTCGCTTTGCTCGCACTTCTACCACCAAGCCTTCGTGGAGAAGGCATAAATCGCTTACAAATAATCCTATCTAATAATCTAAAAAAGGTAAGCTTTTCTGATAAAGACAAGGAGCATGGAACAGATATTTTCTCATGCGCAGAGTTTTAAGATACAAATGTGAAAGGACGTCGTTTCGATAAAATTTTAGAAATTGCACAGCCAGTTCCGCTCATCTGGCTAAAAGGGATCCACCAGCTTCACACAGGTAACTAGTGCTTAATGCATACCGGTAAACGTGAACACGGAAAATGTTCTATTTTTTCGGCTAGAAGAACAATGTAGATTGAAAAATAACCTTCTGGGAGTCCGCCTATTGTCAGACCTCTGGCATTTTTTATCAAGCTGAAGTGCAGGGAGAGCGTAAGTACAGTTTGAAGAATTTCAAGCATTGCAACCTATAAAACATTACTCCTAGAGCTCTTTAAAAAGTACACAGCTGATATGAGACAGTTACTAGCCTTATCTTTCCCAGACCTGTAACTCACTCACAAAGAGGCTAGTTATGTGTTTACTGCATACTGACACTATAGTGGTAGACCAACATTGATATTTGATAGCGAAAATGGTTAGTTTGGTGTACAACCAAAAAGTCTATTCTCGAGAAAAAGAAGAACGTGCTATTTTAGAGGATGCCTTTTTTGGAAGTGATAATAAGAAATGGAAACGTAGTGCACATCTGACCATTACACCAAACTCATACATGCAAATTTCGTATCTCATCCTTTAGAAAGTGCTGAGAAAAAGTCCGTTATCGTCATCTTGAGCCGACTACTACATATACTAGACAGATTGTAGGATTACATATTACTCTTATTACTGTTACTCATTTCCGTTTTTTCGTGTGGGAGCGCTTTTGTACAGTCTTTTCTGACAAACTCTGCCTAAAAGAGGTTCTGATGAATTACTTTAAGG